>CAIGRP010133570.1:0-23511 GCA_903798385.1 Fraxinus cuspidata | reverse complement strand
GCAAAGGATTTCATTATCAACTTAACTTGTTAGAATGTACATCATAATCTCTTACCATCTAAGAGTGACGAATCATTTATTGATAATTTATAACCATCATATGATTCTTGATGCACCCGAATGATGTTGTATTAGCGACCATTAGCAGAGCAATATCCAACATCACGAAAGTGTGACTATCCTCATATAAGGCACTATGATGACCTCAAGTCAAATAACCAATTCCACTACCAAGCGTTATAGATTAACCACTGACACTAGATAGTTATCCACGTGGAATCTCTCCACCAGGGCTCCAATGTTTTGTTTTATAACAAAACATCCACGTGTTCATTTAAGTGTCACGACACTTCAACTTGTGAGATCAGCTACTTACTTTGCAAATAAGAAATGCCACACATGATGGTNGTTATCCACGTGGAATCTCTCCACCAGGGCTCCAATGTTTTGTTTTATAACAAAACATCCACGTGTTCATTTAAGTGTCACGACACTTCAACTTGTGAGATCAGCTACTTACTTTGCAAATAAGAAATGCCACACATGATGGTCTAACTGTAATAACGATATCCGTATCTCATTATTACTTACGACCACGAATGATTTAAAATTTAGTCATATTGCAATTTGTATATCATAATCACAACTCCTTGGGATCAACAAATTGCAAGAACTTGAATCTACGAATTCTATTATTTAAAATAATTCATTAGAAAAGTAAAATAAATAAATAATAGATCTTGCCATGAAAACACATTAAATATATTATAATGTTTACAACTTAAATTGATTGGGTTTAGGGCATAACACTTACAATCACATCAATGTTTTTTTTATTGTGGATCAAAATAGCGGCGATGTCTTAGTGGTTACCTAAATCGTAGGTTTGCCGCCTGCTCTACCTTAATTATCTTCCTTTCTACTGGTGATTTTGGACAATTGAAGAACAAATCGTCATGCTCTTGAATGATTGCTGCTTAATTAAAGCTAAGCATCCTTCTTAAGATTCAATTAGCCAAACTTTGTCAGATGTAAAAATGTTATACATATATAAATTTGATGTTAGTAAATAGTTAGAGCAATTATTCTCATGAAAGAAGATATATCATGGTAATTGAAAAATTTGTATAGTGCATATTATGAGCATGATAGTAGATCACACCTTTTGATTTGTAATTGGGACATTCTCTATTTTCGTTTTCAATTGTTGTATCTCACAATCACAACTTCTTGTAATTAACAAATTACAAAGACTTAAATCTACGGGCTCTATTATTTAATATAATTTCAATAGAAAAGTATTTTAAATAAATAATAGATCTTGCCAGAAAAACACATTAAATATATTATAATGTTTACAACTTAAATTGATTGGGTTTAGGGCATAACACTTACAATCACATCAATGTTTTTTTTTATTGTGGATCAAAATAGCGGCGATGTCTTAGTGGTTACCTAAATCGTAGGTTTGCCGCCTGCTCTACCTTAATTATCTTCATTCCTATTGGCGATTTTGGACAATTGAAGAATAAATCGTCATGCTCTTGAATGATTGCTGCTTAATTAAAGCTAAGGATCCTTCTTAAGATTCAATTAGCCAAACTTTGTCAGATGTAAAAATGTTATACATATATAAATTTGATGTTAGCAAATAGTTAGAGCAATTATTCTCATGAAAGAAGATATATCATGGTAATTGAAAAATTTGTATAGTGCATATTATGAGCATGATAGTAGATCACACCTTTTGATTTGTAATTGGGACATTCTCTATTTTCGTTTTCAATTGTTTTGATATATGAATTGAAATTGTGTTATATCCTACATCAACATACATAAAATCAAATATTTTGCAATCACATTAGATTTATCTTATTTTAGCCTCCTTAATTGGAATCACATCTCTCCTAGTTTATTTTATTTTATATTTTTTCTAGGCATTCCTAAGAATTTATGTCATCATTTCTTTATTAATCCTTAACGGGTTCAGCTTCAATTTTTTTTATTTATTTTTTGAGGAAATCGTTCGTTGTTATTCCTCAAAATAATTATTTTCTTAAACAACCAAGCAACCAAACTGGTAAACTTGATCCTACTAGTACTCCTTAAAATTAAGCCGATGTACAAACATGTAACAATAGAGTTTTTGCCCTATTTTATGCGTAAATAATAAATATAATGGAGTTTTTTTTTAGAAAAAAGGGAAGAATTAAGATTTCATGTTAGTTCCTTGTACTTTTCAATGGGGGTATGATGCATTCAAATATTATATTGAGACATAAATATAACTTGGAAAATTATTGATATTTAATTCATTATATTATCAATCGCTTATAGTCCCAAATATGACAAATAACAATTTTCTAACTCGAGTTGCAAGTCCTATTGTTGCATTTGATCAGAAATCATCCCATATTCGAAATACGCCTAATTATTTACGTATTTGGATTAATGGTAACTAATTTTATTGCAGTGAAATGTCTTGACAAATAACACATGCTCACTTGTATTTATGGTTGATATATATGCAATATTATCCATTATTGCTAAACAAAATATATTTAAAAAGATTAAAAAAAAAAAAAACCTCAGAAATGAAAAGAGAAGATGAGATGAAACAAAAATGTATAATTCCATATTTGCAAGCTGTAATAACTAATAACTAAATGATCTATTCCCTTTTTATTAAAAAAATATATATATATATTTTGTCCTAATTAGTTGAAAACCATAGTTTGATTAGAAAAAATGTTTGGAAAAATTTCATATTTGATGCCCAATCTATTATCTTAATAGCACGTTGGCCCTAAAACCTTTTAACACAACAAATTAGATCCTATACTTTCTTTAAAATTGCAAAATCATCCCTAACAAGAACAATCCTAAAATTGTCCTTGTGACTTGAAAGTAAAATTTAACTTCAAAGAATTAGATATATGAGAGTCATGTAGCAATGTAACATAACTTTTAGATTACTTCTTGGGACTTATTGTGCAATTATAAAAAAAATGGGGATTAAATTGCTTATCTTTAAAGGTTATAGACTAACATGATACTAAAATAATAGGTTGGGAAATGCAATTTTCATTGTTGGGATCAAAAAGTGATGTGGCACCTTTTGGCTCAACATAAGTGTTGTTTGTGATGACTTTTGCTTCTCTTGTTTTTGTTTTCTATAAAAGAGTTTTGAAAAGGAATTACATTAATTTTTGTTTGAAAATCATTTATAAAAGAATTTTTTTATTTTGGAGGTGCTTTTAGCGAAAGTCACGTTAGTCCAGTTTCTTCTAAAATATCTTCTAAATAGAAAAAACACTTTCATAAAATTAATCAAACAATTCAAAAGCAACTTTTGGATCTTAAAAGTTCCTTTTAATTTTTCAAATATCATGCGAAACGATCCTTAAAAAAATTACGAAAAGATGAGGAAGTTGTGATATCGAAATCTGGACTAAATTCAAACTCTAAGGAAGGTATACAAGCTTAAAGTGTATCAATAAGAGAGAATTTGACATCGAATCTCCATGAGAAATGTTCCCCTTATTGGAAAACGATAATTACCAATCGCCTTAATAATTCCTTAGTACAATGGTCGGTCTTGCCACTTGTCACCTCAATAATTTTTCATTATTGAATTAGAATGACAATAATGACATAATGATTAGTTGGATCGTTGGATCATTGTCTACTCTACCTCATCTTCCTTCCAGTTAGTGATTTTGGATAGTTGGAGATAAATCATATACTCTTGAATGATTGGTGCTTAATTGAATTAAAGTATCGTTATTAAGAATTCAATTAGTTGAACTCGTCAAGTACGTTTGGTTGAAGTAAATGTTCGAACTCATTTATTTAGGTCATCTAAAATATGGTGGTCGAACTCATACATGACTAGTGAGACACCATAGTGGATCAAGCTCGAGTGGGACTTTAATCCGACGGGCCAACATTCACGTTTTTAGTCTTCAAAATTTACTCAAACGGCAGTCGAGCAGTTTTTTTCTCACGCACTATAATGTCTGAAAACGCAAGCCCTTCTCCAGTTCCACCCCAAGACCCGGCCCCAAACCCGACTCCGGTTGACAATAATAATGATACAGGCGACGAAATTCTGCCCGACCCGTTGCTAGAATCCGGCTCTTTCATCGACGCCGACCAAAACGAGGCTGAACCGGAGACGCCACCAAACCAGCAGCAACAACCAATTGCCGATGAGGAGCAAGGATCGGGCTCTGGCATTGCTGCGGAGCCGATTTCGGTGGCACCCCCTGCTGATGGCTCGGCTGGGCCGACTAGGCCGTCCATAAAGAGAAACCTAGAGGAGATGGCAAAAAGACCGAGCTGGTTGCCTGATACCTGGACGATAGATTTGAGGGTCCGTTCCTCTGGAGCCACAGCTGGAACCATCGATCGGGTATCTCTTGCTCTCTAACTCAAAAATATACACTTACGCACAGATATTATGAGAATTGATCAATTATGTGTTTCTGTTTTTAATCAATTGGTGTATGTGCGTCATGATAGTACATTTGACTTCTTGTGTGCGTTTTTTTTAGGGTTTTTGTTGTGTTTTCTCTCGAAGTGTCCTGTCAGTGTTTCGCCTCTGTAATTTCTAGAATAACTTTCTGTGTGTTCTTCGATAAATAAAACTTGGGAATTCTGAGTGCCAGCAGAGGTGGGTGTCACGGCCAGATTCCTGCTTCTGCCTCACCGGAATGGTAACTCGATCAATGTTTCAATCCCAGCTATGAAATACTCTAACAAACAAAAGATAAAATAGAATGGGGAAGGGGATAAATGAGAAAATCAATAAGAAAGGGAAGAGAAAGCTGTTGAAATGCTCCAACAATTTTACTGAATTTCCGATTACAAAAACTCTTTCTCCTATGCCATACAGTCAGCATATATCCGTTTCTTCTCTACAATGTGAAGAAACGTGTTTCCTCGATAAAAGCATAAAACTTTTTTAACTAAAAAATTTATTCAAATCCAAATCGGTGTCGTTCGGATGCAAATACATCGACTTCACTTCCCAATTCGAATATCCATTACTTCCATTGGTTGTCTTCTTCCAGTCTGATCTGATTCTCTTTCTCCCCCATTGATTCTCCCCATGACAACCCTTCCCTTCCCTTCCCCTCACCTTGATCTTGTCCCCAAGATCAACAAAGAGGAAATTGGGATTTAATCCAATCATCGTCCTCCCAAGTAGCCCTATCTGGAAGGGGGGGGGGGGGGGGGGGTGTCCATTGAACCAGCCCTGAACTGCAGAATGCGACCTTCGTGGAACTACCCTTTACTGCAAAATGGAGAGTGGTTCGTGTACTGGTTGAGACACTTGAGCTTCTGTAGGTAATTGTAACACTAGCATAGCATTATCTCCCAACTTCTTCTTCAAAAGGGATACATGAAAAACTGGGTGATCTTGGAGCCAACTGGTAAAGCTAGATGATAAGCCATTGCCCCCACCTTCTTAGTAATATGATATGGGCCATACTACCTAGCGCCCAACTTGTGATTAAGCCTGTGTTCGATTGAATGCTGTTTGTAAGGATGAAACTTAAGGAGGACCCAATCACCCTCTTTAAAAGACCTTTCAGTCCTATCTTCATCTAAATAGAGTTTCATCCTTGCACTTGTCTGTGAGAGGTTTTCCTTTAACGGTTGGTTTAATTTGTATCTCCGCATCTCTCCCACTAGCCTCTCAATTCCTGTTTTCTGAATAAAAGGGCACCTATAAGGTCTGATTCTGAATGGTTGTGTTCCCTCTTTCAATGGGATATGATGACCATGTGATTTGGGAAGAGGTAATCCTGTGGATTCTTCAAACACCCTGGGAATTCTGTGGATAATCTCCAATATCTTGTCAGGCATCTCTCCACTTTTTTCCTCTCTGATGTTGTACAACTCTCCCACTATCCCATAAGGTTCTTTACCAAACATTCTCTCCACCTCCTCTATTCCCATCATCTTTACAGGCTCTTTAGAAATTTCACTCCTCAATTTCACCACTTCATCATCGCTTCTAAATTGGACACACCCTTGTACAAAAATCAAAGGTAATTTGACCAAATTGACTCACCCAATCTACCCCTAATACCATGTCGCTTCCAGCCAACTTAAGAGTTCTGAGTTTGAACTGAAATTCCCAATTTTGAATCTCCCAAACCACTGGTTGACATAAGGCTTTACTCTCCCGTTTATCACTGTTAGCTAATATAACTGTCACTTTGCTAGTTTCATCAGTGACATATTTTATTTGGCTAACTTTTTCTCAACAAAACTATGGGTACTCCCACTGTCGATGAGTACAGAGACTTTCCTCCCTTTGATCACTCGGGATCTCTAATGGTTTGGTGTTTCCACCTCCCAGCCAATGCATTAATGGATATCTCCATGATCTCCTCACCTCTTGATCCTCCTTTAGACTCGTAGCCTTTATCTTCATTTTGTCCCAGTTGTTTAATTTTGCTAAATGTCTCAACCACTTCTTCCCCAATAGTTTTTGAAAACCTCCTGCAAAGCTCTTCAGAAAACAAGCTTCTGTATGCTCTTGGCAAAGAACCCATCAAGCTATATATCTGATTTCTTCTTCAAATACATCTTTGCATCTCCCAATCTAAGTTCATCAGGAATTTGATGGAGTTGAAAATATTTCATAGCTTCCCTCAGCCATTCCTTGGGTCCTTCTACCCCAAAGTGTGAGAAATCAATTTTAAGCAGCCTATTATTTCCGTTAAAATTCCGTCTAGTATAAGTGTTACTTTCAGTGTTACTGGCTCCTGGGGTAGATATTACACTCTCAGATCTCACCTTAACCACAGTTCCTTCCACTCCTTTGTTTTTCTGCTCCATTTTGATATCAAAAGACAACTGGGCCTTCATGGCCACTAGATTTTCATATTTATGATTCATATCTAATACCGAAGGTTCAAATTTTTCCGGTGTCTATGTCCACAATTACCCGGAGAGTTCGATCTGTAGAAGTCAACTTGTTCTCCAAACTTCTGGTAACAGCTTTGAAGGAATTACCAAGATCAGCCATATCCAGATCCAATTTCTTCAAATGTTCATCAATTGCTTTCGACCTTGTATCCATCTCTAACAATTACCCAGTGATATACGTCCGCTGCTTTGATACCAATTTGTCACGGCCATATTCCTGCTTCCGCTTCGCCGAAACCGTAACTTGATCAATGTTTCAATCCCAGCTGAAATCAGTCGAAATACTCTTAACAAACAAAAGATAAAATAGAATGGATAAGGGGATAAATGAGAAAATCAATAAGAAAGGGACGAGAAAGCTGTTGAAATGCACCAACAATTTTACTGAATTTCAGATTGCAAAAACTCGTTCTCCTTGCCATAAAGTCAGCATACATCCGTTTCTTCTCTGTAGTGTGAAGAAACTTGTTTCCTCATAAACCATTTTTTTAAAAACTAAATCTAACAATTTATTTAAATCCCAAACGGTGTCGTTGAGTTGTAAGTACATCTGCGTCGCTTCCCAATTCGAATTTCCATTACTACTGTTGGTTGTCTTCTTCCAGTCTGATCTGATTCTCTTACTCCCCCATTGATTCTCCACATGACAGTGGGTTGAGAAAGAGATTTTTTTTTTTAAAATAAAAATTATTATCTCTTTTTTAATCATCCTGTGAATATGATATCATCCAAACATTACTAGTTTTGTTATTCTAATGCTATTTATTAAGCGAGGGATATTATTGAACTTCAATATTTAAAAATGACTTACGTGAATTAAGTATCAATGGAGAGGTTTATGTGTATTTGTTAACATTGATTTTTTTATTTATTAGTTTTTTTTCATGCTTTTCACTGTAAGTCTCTTTAGCTTACTTGATAGATGTTTTTGCAATGTTCATTTATGGCATGATGTACAACATTCCTTCAAAATTTATGAGTTCTTTTTAAATTTTGAATAGTTGCCAATCTAATTCAAGTGCAAAAAAAAGTACGTAAATTTAGTAAGTTTATGTGAAAACAATTAGGTTCCAGGGTCTAGATGGAATGTTTTGTTGGAAAAGACTATTCGATTTTCTTGATCACCAAAAATGTAGATACGCCTTTGTTCTAGACTTGCTCAAATAGATTAATGGGCTATTTTGTTCCTTGATGCCTACCTTAAACCTAAATGATCACAAGAGTGTTATTCGTCATTGAGTGGCATGATATATAGATTTGTGATTTTGGGCATAAGAGGACACACAAAATGCATCTAGCAACTCCATAGCCTAAAATTGTAAACACATTGAATTTATGTGTTACATGTATATTTGCACACGGTGGCATTCGTGTCACTGTCATTTATGTGTTATGCCCACATGTTTGTATTTACTTTGGTTGCTGAAATTTGCTTATCCTGGATAGATCCGTAGGTTACCTATAAGGCAACTTCATATAAAAGATAAACTTGAGTTTGCTTTATCCATGAACCTATACAAGCCAATGATTGTTCTCGCCACGTGTAGTTGATTCATAGACGACTATTGTTTTCTATTTGCTATTAATATTATAAGTGAACTTAATGAAAATTAAATGAGCACCGTGATAGTGAGTATTTTTGTGTATATATTAATTAATTTGAAAAATTATTTTATTTTTGTCAAATTTCTATGCGCTATAAATATATTTATTTATTCATTAATACAAACCTTTGATCCCGATTTAACCTGGTTCAACCTTTTAACCCTTGGCTCTTTAACTTTTTGGGTCAATATCATTTTTGGTTTTGAAAACATAGAAAACTCTAACCATCTTCACCTTGCGCCGCAAATTTATATGTTGAAACTTCACACTATCAACTCCGAGTTTGATCATTTACAAATGACGACACCGGTGATGATAGATGCACCGGAAACAACAGTCATTGGCGACAATAGAGGTGCCGGCGACAATTAGGTAACGATAAAGGAGTTGATTCCATTTTTTCTCCTTTTTTTGGATAAAAAGCTTTCAATGTGTTTTCCTTAAATAAATTCTTCTCTTAAAAAAGAAGAAGCCAACCAATAAATCCGATTGAAACTATGATTTACTGTGTTTTCTAGTCGGACCTGTGTTTGGCCTCTAATCTGATCAGGGTAATTGCTAAGCCTGGTACACACTTGTATGACTAAGTAAACTTAGGTTGGCTTTGAGTGACCCAGGCTCCGTCTGAGTGTAACCACTTTTTAGTAATAAAATTTTGCTGGACAACCATTCTACAATAACATTATTTGATAAATCTTCACTTTGTAACTGTGTATACATATTTATGAGATTTCTGTATGGCCCATGTATTCACCACCCTATGGTAGTTTGACTTGTAAAACACATTCACTTTCTCCGAAGAACATTTTTCTTTACAGATATACAAGTGCTGATGGCGCATATTTTGTTTTTGTAATGGACCGGACACATGGTGACATTAGATTGATGATTTTCTCCAGTAATGTTGATGCGGAGTGGTAAATGTTGTCCAAATAGTTTTTGCATGAGCTAGAAAAAATTGATAGAACTAGTCTTAACAGAACCTAGAGAAACATTTTGAATCTAAAGTTCATAGAGTTAACTGAAGACGATTCAAGTCTTTGTTTATGACCCTCAATCGAGTTGATAGAAGAAGGGGATCCATGTAGCTGACCTTAGATATGTATAGAGTTGTTGGGCATTTGAAGAGGTTGACAAATCCCTCACCCCTTCTTTTTAAGTGCTTATCCCTCTTTCCTTTTTTTTCTAGTGGAGATTATTATGTTTGAAGTTTGCTTTTTTCTCGTTCCAAGCAAACTGTCTTAGTTTTTTCATTACGGACATTTTTTGGGAACTATAATGCTAAGTGTTATAACATGGCTTTGAGATTTTTCTTTATCTTAAGGTTATATGCTCATCATTATTGATTTTCTTGCAAATCAGTCCAACTGGTGCAGGAAGTTCATAATATGATTGATTATGTGATGTTTTCTGTGTTTCTTCTGTATCTTTGTGCTGAAGATGCTCATAGTGGTTATATAATTGTTCGTGTTTTGCATTGCTACAATATGAGATGAATTAATTGTTGTAAGCACATTTAAGACCCTGTTTTTTATGTTTGTGTTTTGAGAAATTTTGCTGCACCTGCCATTGGATCGTCCTTCCTCCATCTCTTTAATCTTTTGTATTTTTTATCTCTTTATTCTCGGGACTCGGACTTAGGAGAGGTGATATCACGCCTACCCTGTTTTACCATTTTTTCTTGTCTTTGCTGCTTTTTCTTGGTCTTGTTGACTGCGGGCTCAGAAGATCTTTCACGTGGCTAGAAACGTGTCATTGTACTTGAAGTGCGTGTTAGTATTTCAATTGTCATGCCACTTTCTAATGAATAGTTATAAATGGTAAGATTGCAAAAATAAGGTGATTTTGTTTTGGTAATTGTGAAAACAATGATCAACATTTAGCCCTTGCGTGAGCCCCATTTTATTAAAAACTCATTTTTTCAAAATTCATTTTCAACCACACATTCTCCAATAAAATAATTTTACACATAAATCGAATTTTTTTTCTAATTTTTTAACCATATATTCTCCAAAAAAAACCCTATTCCAAAATACATTCCCCCAAGGGCTTAATATCTGCATCTTCTTTGCTGCCTTGTGGAAAATATACATGCATACTTAAAAGGCAAAAAATAGACGATGGATTTCTCATGCAGTATAAGGTTCAATTATATACTTGAATAGTTAAATTCAATTTCTTGGGTGTTCCTTGCACATAATGACTGTATTATGTACATGCTTTCTTATACTCGGGAATTTCTTTTATTCAATCAGCTTTCAATGATTATCAGTCATTTAGGATAGTTTATGCTTTGCTTTATTCAGGTGGCACTGTTTGTGACACTTTTTGGTTTGCATTCCAAATTAAACAGAATAATCATGCTATAAACGTGATATTTTCTGCATTCTGCAGTATTACAGAAATCCTGCAGGAAAGAAATTCCGTTCAAAGAATGAAGTGATGAACTTTCTGGAAACAGGAAGTAAGAAAACGAAAAAGCCAAATGTTGCAGAAGCTACGGTCAGTAAAAATAAATTTCTTGATTGGGGTCGTGTAACTTTCTATACATTCAACGTTGATTGTATCAAATTGTTTGTGCAGCCTTCTAAGAGTCCTGGGAGCAAAAAACAAAAGAAGTCGAGCTCAAAGCGCAAGAAGTCTGAGGCATTGAAGTTTGATTTCGAGAATCCACCGACTGCTGTCAGCTGGATTTGCACAAATGCTCCTGAAGAGACATGGACTGCCCGGGTCGACAACAAACGGGTGGCTGAATCTCGCCAACGTGAGTGGGCTGCTGCATTTGAACATGCCACTCAACCCAAACCGAGTGAAGGAGCCTCTAACTGAATGATTCTGATATGTCATATAATGAGACGAGGCCTGGAATTTCTAGATAAATGGTAGTCGACCCTTTGTTTTCCTGCAGTTAGCTCATACAGAGGTTTTCAGTTTAACCAAACACCTGTTTAAATATCATTTTAGATTGGTTAGTCACCCTCTTCTGAAATTAGTAGTTAGAATGAGTTATACACATTGGGTGTTGTTTTTATTATAGACTTTCAGAAAACTGTGATGGAGGTGCTTATTTTTACTTTTCAACTGTTTAATGGAGTCAGCCTGTCTCTGGATTCTTTATATAGCTCGACTTTGAGTTTGAAATGAACAGTTTGGTTTATGTAGACACAGATGTTTTATTTATTTGTTTGTTTAGTATTTTCTTTAGTTTAGCAGCTGAGTGACTATGGGAAATACATGCGCAATTTTTGTCTACTGTTGTCCCCTGCACTGTTTGGTCAAGTGAATCATATATTCTGTAGTCTCTTATTTAGCCATTGTTTGGCTTCCATTTTTCAAAACTCGGCTGAATTTAATGTAGGATTATGCCATTTGTACACTCATTTTTGCCATCCTTGTTGACACTTGCCTATGTGTCAAAAATTTGGCCATTCTTTGGAAAAAGTGTTCAGTGTCGAACTAAATATAAAACTAGGTGTACATGTAGTAAAACTCTTTAATGTATTCGGCTGATTTCTTATGTTATATATATGAGTAACATTATTTAACATCATTGATATTAAAATATCAGTTTAGGTGACGTTTAGAGTTATTAAATGAAAGATATAATTAAATGAATTATATAATTTAATCTTTAATTGAACTTACCGCATCATGTGACGTACATTGGTGCTCTAATACCAATGGTACTATATAACATTAATCTATAGATAAATGTCAAGTAAGATATATTATACATATAATTGTAGAAAGGACAAAAAAAAGGGGAATGAACTTTATCATTTGTATACTCAATTTATACATTTTGGTCGACACTTGCATTGTTGTCCATGGGTGGACCCGGGGGGTCCTCGGGGGGGGGTGGGGGGCACTTGCCCCCTCAACTTTTGAGATTTTTTATTTTTTTTATGTGTTTGGTATAGATTGAAATTGAAATTTTAATTTAAATCAAATTTAACAATTAATTTTAATAACATATTTCATGAAATTTATAACTGTTTAATTTTTATCATAATTTACTATAAAATTGATTTTAATATCCATTAAATAGGGCCAAAATCACAATAAATTTGAATTTCGATAGCATTCTAATTTTAAAAATTCTCCGACGATCGTACGTTAATCGAATTTTCAATTTGCTTATATCACTTAAAAGTTTATTTCGAGAACTACATTATGTACATATCGAATAGTCAAAACAGATATCGAAAATAGTTAAAAGTACGTTAAACGTGAGTCTTAAAGAAAGACGTCTAACTCGTATTTTTTTTTTTAAATTCAATTATTTCATTAACATTTATTATTTTTGCGATACAAATTTCTCAATGTAATTTTCGTCATTTTATTATATGGAATATGACGTCAAAAATTTTCGAAATTTTACATCCGAAAAAGTCATATCTTATGTAAATTTTCGGATATAAAATTACATGGTGTATGATTTTTTTGGACGTAAATTTTCGATTGTAAAATTTCTCCAGAATTCTTTGTAAGTTCGATTGTACCCCCCTAACTTCAAAGTTCTGCGTTCGCCCCTGTTGTTGTCAACAATGCATTGAATGAAAAAATTGTTTAAAATTTAAATTGTCAAATTGGATGACATCATGTAGCAAAGCGTAAATATAGCAAGGTACAAAAGAAATAAGAACAAAAATTTAAGGAGAACCCGTCAATATTTTGCATGCAAATGACAAGTATCAGTCAAGGAAATGACACGTGCAAATCTTCAAACTGCCACGTCATGGCCTTTTTACACTGCCGAACGAAACTCACCAAACGCAACCAATAAGCCAAAGAGCACAAATACAAAACTTGTCGCGGAGTTTCAGTTTGATGCCGTGCTTAACTTTTCAAGGCTCCTCAAGTATATTCTCCGCTTCAAATTACAACGTAAAAGAGTGAGTTTGTTTTATGAATCTGACCAAGAAATGGGTGATGAATCTGATGATATCGAGCGAATTGAAGGGTCATTTTCAAGAAATATTTCTAATATTCCCATGGAGATTTCGATGGCAGAAGCTTCGTCAATGTTTCCAGGGTTTCGTTTTTTGCCGACGGATGAAGAATTAATAGAATATTACTTGAAAAAGAAGATTATGGGATCTGATAAGTGTGTTGATGTGATTCCTGAGGTTGATATCTGTCGGCACGAGCCTTGGGACTTACCAGGTTCGTTCTACTTCATTCTCATACAATATGATATACTTTGGATATACATTTAAACATGTATATGTTGGTTTGTGTGTATTATATGCAAATGTAGTTTAACAAATCCTAAGTGTAGCGAGGATGTTGTTTCATATTGTTCTTAGCTCTGGAAATAGATTAGGAACAGTAGAAGGTTTTACCATTTAGAGTCTTTTTAAGCTAAATTTCAGGGTTTCCAGTACTTACTACCCATAAAGCCAGACTGAATGGAAAAAGTGGTCAACAAACTGGCTTGTACCCCAGCAAGTGAGTGATAAACCGGTTGTAACGTAAGAGTGGCTAATATACTTTGTGTTTCAAGTATTTTGAGTTTCCCTGATCAAATATTCCATTATTGGTCCATTCTTCATCGGATTAGGCAGATGATCTAACAATGACAGAATTTTTTTGAAAAGGCCTTTGTATTTTGGCCCTTTGTTCTGGCAATCCCTTAGGATTGGAAGACATAACTTAGTTGAAAAGGTATAGATCCCTTACTCGAAAATCAAGCACATTCTTTGGACATCTATCATTGATGGAAACATCCTCAACCTCTTAATTGTCCTACATTGTTGAATCTCCTGTCCTTTATTGGTGGCAACAGTTTTTATTTTAGGAATTCAAAACTCCCATGTTTATGCTTAGTTTTATTTTTTCACAACAATAAGACTATAATTTCTTTAAGTCGGCTTCCAAAATCCCTGTTTGTCATTTAAGGTTTTTGCAATAGTCTCACGGGCGGCTCATGATTTTTGACGTGGTCTTGCTCCTGCAAAATAGAGGAGGATTTTAAATTTGGATTTGATGTGAAGTAGTAATGGGGTATGTGGATCACAAACCTTAGAAATTAAGTTACTGCTGAATAGCTTTTACGCAACTTGTAAGAGCAGTATATTGAATTAACAGGTTCTCAACTATCATCATCTTTTTTCTGGTGGTTCCTCAGTCAGGAATCTGAGATATACAACTTGTGATTACCTTCTTGCGATAAAAAATAGATATTTTTCCATGGAGAAGAAAATTTTGGAGAAAAGTGTTAAGTTGGATTTTTGGGATAGCCCAATTGTGATTACCATCAAGCATTGGCAACTATATTTATGGATAAGAAAATTTTGGAAAAAAGTGCTCAACTTCCACGGTCTCCAGATTAATGATGAATGAGGAGGAAGAAATAAAATTATGGTCAAGTCATTGCATGCGAAGAAATTAATATATCCTCACCTTTTCTCTTTCTTTTGACACAGCTTACCCTATGTTTTTGTGCTTTCTTTTTGTTTTGATGTCTCCATGTTGTAATTCTAGAGGTGGCGAAAATGTGGTAGACGGTATTTGGATAGTGATGTAGTTCTTTGATTGAAATGGAAACTATTTTGATCTAAGCTATTGTTTGAAGCAGTCTAAATTGATTGGAAGAGCCTGACTGAATGTAAAACCAGATTGGTTGGATAGATGTCTAACCATGAGGATGGGAAACCCCCATGTTATTAGTCTCAAGTCCAGACGTAAAAAATTGCCTCCATTTTCAGGCCTATTGAATTATTCAATATTGCTTATCCACTGGAAAGATTATGTGACTTTGAGAGTTTTTTAATGCCTTTTGCTTGTATCTGCTGATCAAATGCAAGACCAAAATATAGTAAAATGAAGGGCAAATAATATTAGAGTGTGAGCATATGAATTGTCACTTCCTGAGGAAATATAGGGCAAGTGATTGAATTGGAAGGTGGTGGTGATTGGTAGAAGGCAATTGAAGTAAGAGGGAGATAATTGGACTGCTCATTTCGTGGGATAACTTCTACTCTCTTATTGATACATTTTCAGAATAATTATCCCAAACATTCACATTATTTGTCCATTTTTGGCAACGCTTGGCAAGCTATCAAAATCCTTGCCATCTCTTCCTTCTGTACTTTCTACTGCTCATTTTCTTTTGTTGTCAAAGCTCTAGAATACTCTTACATTAGAGGCTAAACCATTAAAATTAATAGTGTCCACAGAACTTCATTTTTGGCTCCAAATGTTGCATCATATAGCTTGTTAAACGACAATAAGAGTCACATGCACAAGTCTCCAATGCAACTTGAATAAAAAAAAATCTAGCATGTTGTCTTGTTTGTTAAGTTAATGTAGATTTATGGAAAGCTAAGAATCTTGAGGTTTTTGTTGTCATACTTGATAACATGGTACAAATACTTGACGGATCTCACAAATTTTATTGATGACTCTGATTTTTTTTTTTCTCTCTTACACGTACTCAACTCTTCTTCAAGCAAAGATAGATTAGATTCTTGTAAACCCTTTTTTCTATTTTACAGAAACAAACTAGGGGCTAGTTTAGACAGTGGGAGGGCTTAGAATTATTATTCCCAGATTTTTGTGTTTTATGGAAAAGCAGAAAAATTAGCTGTGTTCATCTTTATCACAGTGAAGGATGAACTATGGTCTCTAGGAAGTCATTTTCCTACACTTGTACACATTAAATTATTTGTAGTAATCTTGGACTGATATTCTGGCTTCCCAACTGAGTTACATAGCTTTAACGACAGTACTACCTTATTGAGCCTTTTGGTTCGATTTACTTGTCTTTGTATTCATCTGTTTGGGAGTAAATTTTTGTTACTACAAAAAGCCGAATTTTTTCTGGATTTCTTGCTGAGCCTTTTGAAAAATGAAAATGTATTATAATTGATTATCATGAACATATGTGAAGCTTGCACGAGTAGACTAATAAAGATAATTTAGATTGAGTATCTGTTGTATGATATTTCACATGCCCAATATACTTCTTATGTAAGTCATACTAGAGAAGTAATTTTTCAAGTGATTGGAATCTCATTTCTCATGGTAACTGGTTAATTCTACCTTCACATGAACCAGCCCTATCCGTCATTCAATCAGATAATGAGTGGTTTTTCTTTTCTCCCCGCGGAAGGAAGTACCCGAAGGGATCCCAAAGTAAAAGGGCAACTGAATTTGGTTACTGGAAGGCCACAGGAAAAGAACGCACTGTTAAGTCAGGTTCAAATCTTATAGGTACGAAGAGAACACTGGTTTTCCACATGGGCCGTGCACCAAAAGGGCAGAGGACCGAGTGGATAATGCACGAGTATTGTACACGTGAGAAATCTCAGGTTAGTCAATACTCCCTATGAATGAGTGCTTCGTGGGCCCGTATATATAGAGACTAACATAAGTACATCTAACACACTTCTGTATCTGTATACACACAAACAGGATCCAAATGATAGTGATACATCTCACTGTAGGAAGATATTGGCTGACATGTTTAATATTCTACAAAGAATATCTTAATTTGAAATCATTCTATGTAACATAGATTTCTCGTCAGATAAGCTACAAAATATGCATTACTTAGCCTTTTGTGTTCTTTGGTCTCCTGATCCATCCACCAGTTTTCTTAACCCGCATTGTGATAATATGTTATTGAACTTGGAGAAGGGTTCTATTGAACTTATCATTGCAGTTACTGCATATATTCTTAATCCCTGTTTTCTATAAAATGACGTGGTTTTCTATAAAAAAAAAAGGTGACATCGTAAAAATGGAGCAAGTGGTTTGGCTAGTAGAATTGAGTTGTGAAGAGTGAGCACTTGATTTGGATATCAACTGAAAATCAGAACAAGAATTTTAAGATGGGTACCAGTTCATTAACGAGGTTTGATTTATGAAAGACAACTGATATTGTTTATATGATAACTGTGCAAGGCATATATAGAAACAAAGTATCAGTTTCTTATCATTATTCTAAAAGATGAGGTCAATAGTAGAATTTATCTTGAAAATTCTTGCTTCCGGATACATCCAAAACAAGAAGTCAACTTCTCTCAATATTTCTTTTCAACAAGAAATGTAATGATATTCATTGAGCCATCTCTCACTCTCTAGCTTGTTTCTACAGCCTGTATGTTTTTGAGTGATCTTATTAGCATGTTCAGAATCATCACATTTGCCTGATTACATGATGTATTTTACTAATGAATATTTGTAGGATACTATGGTTGTATGCCGCCTTCGGAAGAACAGTGAGTTCCATATAAATGATAATCACGGAAGAAGTTCTCTCGTTCAAAGTGATATGTCTGCAGTAAACAATGTAACTACGTCTCTATACGGAGTTGAACAATCAGGCATGGTTGAAGGGACCAGGGTGGGTGACAGCTGCTCAAAGGAGTATAGTAGCAATTATAATTCTCATTCTGTGGAACAGATTGACTCTGGCTCTGAATCTGATGAGAAAGTAGCGGAGTTCAATCAGCACAATTCTTCAAGCAATGAGAAGGTTCGTGGGGCATGTCATTTTATATATTCATGCTCTGTTGGTTACTGCTTATATCTGCCTATCTAACCCAGGGAAGAAGAAAGATGGCCTTTGATATAAACGGATTTATGATATCTGTTCACTAATGCCAAATTGCAGGCTAAATATCAACGTTAGCTGATTCCTCATGCTAAATATCTAATCTGTTGTTTGATTGTTTTCTTGTTTCAGGATTGTGTTGATGAAGAGGATTTTTATGCTGATATAATGAAAGATGATATAATTACACTAGATGATTCTTTATTAAATGCAACTACAGGACTCTTTTCGTCAGTCTCTGTAAAACCCAAGCCGGACATGAAATCTGAGCAACTGACCCAGGCTACTGTATCCACCACACTTCCTTTCCAGGGGACATCAAATCGACGACTAGGACTAAGGTGGCCAAAACTAGAACGTTGTCGATTCAATCTCTTTGAAGCATCTAAAGGCGAAAAGGAGTACACTGGTGAGAGTGTAGCTTGCTCAAGTACCCAGCAAACACCACTTAGCCATTTTCCAATGACTAGAGTTAGGTTTTGGTCCTTCACCCTGTTTCTGGTTCTATTACTTTTTCTGGGGCTACTTCTCTTCTTTACTGGAAGTTATTGGCAAGTCAAGAAGGTTAATTATGGTTCCGGATTTAAAAGATCTCCTAATATTGACTGGTACGGATTTCTTACTTCGATCTTGAAGTAATGCTTAAATACATTTTATCTAGTTTTAGTGTGTAAGAGGAGATCAGAATGTATATTCTAATGTGTAATAAACTGAATGAGCACAGATACTTTTATAATTTATATACATGTTTGCTAGAAATGGATTATGAACCTATTTCATATATTTGGACAATTTTTCTTGAGACTGCAATATCCTATTTCACTTTGCTTTGTTCTTGTCTGCGTGTGTGTGTGTGTGTGTTTCTTATTTAACTTCTGGCAAATATGTTGTTACAAGTTCATTTTGGTTTCTGAATGCCTTCTTGAAGCCACAGGGAACAATACTATACATAGGACTGCAAAAATTTGTTTGTTCCATCAATGTAGGCTGACTCGGAATTTGATATGAGGTTCATGTTCTACAGAATTTCAAAGTTTTAGTGTAACCATTGTTCCTTTTCCAAATCAAAGATTCACCAGTTTTGAGGAACGATGGCCTTCTTAAGCTATACATTTATTCGGTGTCCGTGGGATTTTTCTAAAAAATACTCAAAATTTAGTAGGAAAACGTAACGAGGTAGCAGTAGAACCAGATCAACAGGTATTGTGAACAAAAGGTTCAGTTCAGTTCTATATTATTTTCCAGATCAGGTTTATGTTTGCACATTAACTATTTCAGTGTGTAAGAGGATGTGGATTTTATTTATTTATTATTATTTTCTCTTAATTAGGATAATAACATATTCTATTGAAGTTTACGTTATCCCCACCACACTAGGCCCATGTTACCATGAATGTTCTAATGCAAAAGTTTAAAATTCTGATCACTTCTATTTATTCAAGCAATTTGAAATTTGATTTTCCGAAAATATATGATCAAGAGTAATCAAGTTCATGCATCCAATCTGACAATCCTTCATCACTTCATCTCTTTGCAACTGATATACATTCCACATAGAACACTTATTTTCTTCTCATGTTAAGGAAAAAAAAGATCCTTATGCCTCATAATTTTAACTGAATATTACAAGACTTGCTTATGGGTTGTTCCAGATTTCAGAAAAATTTAGCCAGGGAAAAGAAATTGGTAGGATGTCGCGTTTCTTAGTTGATTTTTCTATCAAATATAGATTAACGATTGAGAGAAGAAACTGATATAATGTCATTTTTTCTGAAGTCCTATTAATCTTTGACAATAACATTTAAACTCTTCATATGCTGGATCACCTATGACATATTACCCTTTAAGTAATGCATCCAGATTTAACAAGTAAAGCTAAATAGAGAAATGCCAAACTCAAAAATTGAGAGCAAAAGTCGCAATATAGCGATCTATCTAACGTTTTAATCAGACATGGAAGCATCAATTTTCTTGCGAGTATACAGCACTACTCTGGATATTGAGTGCACATTTGTCTTGTGTGTTAGTATTTATTTAGGATTTTTCTTCCATGTAGAAGTTGTTTCTTCCATCTAATAGCATTGGCACGTTACATTCTATTTATGTCTATAAGGAGTTTGAGTTTATTAAAATTATTGATTTGCTATTGTTGCGCCATATAAGACTGCTCAAAATGGAGAAGAAAGATCAGCAGTTTGTGAAAATTAAAATTAGTAAAAAGACATCAATGTGAAGCATGGTTATGGCCTCATCTATTATGAGAAGGTACGCCTCTTGATGTTCAATAGTAATGTTGTTTCATGTTGCTATGCCATCTGATAAATCTTCCCAATTAACGAGGTTAGAACTAATTATATTGTAGTTTTGAAGTACAATTTGCTTTTATTAAAATTTCCAGGAGTTTGTCTACAGTTCTGATTTCTCTTCTGAACTCAGTTTTCGTACATAGGAATTTGCTTCTTGCTATATTCTTGAGATATATGTTTTTTTGTATTGCATCGAGGGCATATTTAGTACGCTGCAATGGACGGTAAAATGGAAAAAAAAAAAAATTTTAGCTTCTTTCTATAATACTGTCCCATGTTGTAATCCAACCTACCTGACGGGTCAAAAAGGTTTTACTAACACATTGTATGTAACTAGACTGGAAGGCAAGGTAGAACTAGTAACCGGTGCTGCTAGTGGAATTGGTGAGTTCACTGCATGATTATCTCCATACAAGTATTAATTGCTGACATCCAAGATGACTCGGGAGAGAAGTATTCAAAGATTTGGGACAATCACCAGCTTCTTTTGTCCACTGTGACGTAACTAAAGAATCTGATGTAGAAGCTGCAGTTAACATAGCTGTCGCCAGATATGGGAAGTTGCCAAGTTGGATACGATGTATAATAATGCTGTTATATCAAAAAAAGAATAAAAAAAAATAAAAAGGTATCCTTGACAACGAAAAATCAGAATTCGAAAAGATCGTTAGTGTAAACCTCATAGGTGCGTTATTGGGTGCTAAACATGCTGCCCGGGTGATGATCCCCAATTTTCTATAGGAGCTTAATCACGACTGCCTATGTTTGTTCTACCATTGAAACTGGTGCTTCTCATGCATAAGCGTCATAGGTGCGTTCTTGAGTGCCAAACATGCTGCCCGGGTGATGATCCCCAATTTCTATAGGAGCATAATCACGACTGCCAATGTTTGTTCTACCATTGAAACTGGTGCTTCTCATGCATAAGCAAGTTCAAAACACGGGGTGGTAGGACTAACAAGAAATATCGTAATGGAGCTTGGAGAATACGGCATACATGTAAACTGCGAGTCACCACACCTTGTTGCTACACCTCTGTCAAAGGATATCTTCAAATAGAACATTGAGGATTGCCATAGTGTATATTCCCACCTCAAATGTGTCGTTCTTAAGTCAGAAGATGTGGCAGAAGCTGCTCTTTTCTTGGCAAGTGATGAGTCAAAGTATGTGAGTGGACATAATCTTTTTGTTGATGGAAGTTTCACCAGTATGAATTCAGTTTTCTCCATATTTGGCAATCCACATACAGGAGTTTCAAAGACTTGATACATACAAACAGCAATATTATACATGCTAATGCCATCACCCTTTGTTATGCTTGCTTATTTCTATATTGTTTACCTGTAAATTCGGCAAATGTGCTCATCTTTTTTCATTATATTATTATTTATGCTCAGTTGACTGGATTTCATGTGATTCTCTAACAATATAAGTTCTTCGAAAATTGAGTTTGTACTTTTACTGAGGTGACATTTGATCTATCTTAAGACAGATAAAACACCTTTACCTTGGTTTTGAACAATAATGTAGTGACAAAGTCTTGTTGTATCAAATGCTATGAAAAGAAGATGATTTGCTAGTTTACAAGGTCATTTGGCACAAGCTTTTTCTGTATGATTTATTGTTTGTCAATACAGGTCTTGGAACACAATAGTTTGTGTCGTAGGGCTCGAACAAAGCCATATGTACAGAAATAAGTTTCACAGAAATTTTACGCACACTCACATGGGTGGGCCCCATGCGGGACCCATGGTAATAAAAAATTGCCAAAAAATCCCCGCCCACCCCAATTTGTGAGGTGGTGGGGGTTCTGTCATGTACCCACAGCACAACTCAGATGACAAGATACATCAGAGATTCGGGTGTAGTTCTTGTATAGTTTTGCACTTAGGTTATCATGATGATTATATCTGAAGTTGGCACCACGAGTTCTTATATCTGTTTGGTACAAATTAAAATAAAATTTTTAAGAATAATGCTATTTATCATTATATTGATGGATTATCGGTGATGTGACACTTATGTGGAATGATGTGATACGATAGTTCAATTTCCCTCTTGTGAAAATTGAAATGTCATATCCTATTATTTCACATAATTTGCTATATCACCGATAATCCATCATTATAATGGTAAATAGAATTACTCAAATTTTAATCAAAGTCAAAGTCAATAATTAATTTCAACTACATATTTTATGGATCCTACTATTTTTTAACCATACATTTCATCAAATTTATTAAAAATCCGATTTCAATCAACACCAAACAAGGGCATAACACTGAACTACTAGGTACGACTCTGGTTTATTAACAATATCAAGTTTATTAATCTACTATTTGACAAACATTGATTATGGAAAACAAAATTTTGTATAGTATTTTGTACGACAAATATGTGGTTAAAAAGTTAAAGAAAAATTTAGATCTACGTGCAGAATATTTTATTAAGTGAATATATGATTGAAAATGTATACATATAAAAAATGTGATAATTGTATTTTACCACTTATTCGGGGGCCTAAAATATCGATATTAGGTAATTCTTTTGACAAAATATATCCTAAATTTTTGTATTTTATATTATATAGGTAAAACTCAATGTTTAAATGAAGAATTGAAAGAAAGAAGCGAAAATTGGTGAAAATGACAAAATTTAAAGTTTGAGTACCAAATTGTAAATATTCAATAGTTGATTCGGACACAAGAAGATATTTTGAAGATTTTTAGGAGAGAATTTGATGGAATTAGAACTAAAAAAAAAAAAAAAAGGAATATAATCAAAATATTATCAAAATTAATTTTCAATCGTACAAGTTATATTCTAAATTTTTGTCCAAATTTAAAACTCATTTTTGGCATAGTAAACACCAGAATTGAAAAACTTCTATTCCATAAAAGTTTTAACCCTTTGAGCTAGCTTTCAATGCACTTTGAATCGTCTCAATCGGATAATGGGAGAGAAAGTCATGACTAAAATACTGACTGTTGTGCAGAAATAAAAAATTCGCGCGCGAAGACAACTTTCCTTATTTGATTGAAACTCTTTTGGAAGCCAATTTGAACGTGATTTTCAACCAATTTTCTATTCCTA
>CAIGRP010133565.1:0-11419 GCA_903798385.1 Fraxinus cuspidata | reverse complement strand
TCATCCAATTCCCCTTTCAACGCCTTGAGGCAAATCCTCAATTCTGCTTTAGGATCATTCTCTACAATCTCCACCCTTTCCTTACACAACAATTCCCGCTTAACAGCATTTTGTGCTGTCCTAATGTTTGCCGTCACCTCGGCATAAGTCATCCTTGATTGCCTCTTGTCTTCATTTGTTCGACGTTTAACCTTATCTCTGGCAACAAATGAATCAACAACTGCCCGAAACACATGTGAAACTGACACCCTCCATCTCCATTCGCCCATTTCGGCACCGTCACAACTCCTTTTCGACGTCTCTCCCCATACTGTGCTATCATCAACACCCTACCACGGCTGTTAGTACAGCGTTGTGCCAAAAAGGCACGAGACGACTCATTAAACTTGACAACAAAGTCCTCCAACTTGTCAGCCCTCCTCAACTTATCTATCATATTCACCATCCAAACGGCACTAAAGCGACCCATGCAAATTGCACCCCGACATCTTCGATCCCCATTCTGATAGCTTAATGAAACCTGATTCCGTAACTGTCACCACAAACTCCTTCGCCTCGACTCTAAATCGTGAACTAAAGACCTTCATATCCNATGAAACCTGATTCCGTAACTGTCACCACAAGCTCCTTCGCCTCGACTCTAAATCGTGAGCTAAAGACCTTCATATCCCCAACATACGTATATTCCTCACTTTTTCGTGCGAATGAGCCAAGTGACTATGATACTAATGTTCTGGTTGGCCTCATTGCCGCGTGGTGAGTCTGAAGGAATTTCACCTGACCACGCGCCGAAAGGTAGGCGGGTTCGCCACGCACAAGCCCTCCCGGGATCGGAACGACCTGCACAGGCCCCCAGACAGGCGCGTGTGGATCGTTGTTGGCTGGAGATGCATGGATCTGAAAACGGGTCGCGCGGTTCAGATGCTCCTCCTTCGTCTCTGGAGCTATGGCCGGTGGAATACCTTCATGAAAAGACTCGTCGTGAGCCTCCGACCATTCGCCGTCAGATGCACCGTTCAACCTGTCGCGGAACCAAGTCGCGGCGCTAGGGTTTCCGATAGCCTGTGAGATTCCGAGCGGATGACTGGAGATTTGTGGCGTGAGGCCGGTAGTCGTGGTGAGTCTGAAGGAATTTCACCTGCCCACGCGCCGAAAGGTAGGCGGGTTCGCCACGCACAAGCCCTCCCGGGATCGGAACGACCTGCACAGGCCTCCGGACAGGCTCGTGTGGATCGCTGTTGGCAGGAGATGCATGGATCTGAAAACGGGTCGCGCGGTTCAGATGCTCCTTCTCCGTCTCTGGAGCTATGGCCGGTGGAATACCTTCATGAAAAGACTCGCCATGAGCCTCCGACCATTCACCGTCAGATGCACCGTTCAACCTGTCGCGGAACCAAGTCGCGGCACTAGGGTTTCCGACAGCCTGTGAGATTCCGAGCGGATGACTGGAGATTTGTGGCGTGAGGCCGGTAGGGTTGGTTCGTCTGACATGGGGCTGGTGACCGGCGACGGGAAGACCGGTTGGATTGGGTGGAATGGGATTGGGTTTGGATATGACGGGATCTGTCATCCCCCCTAGCGAGAGAGATGAACAGTAGCGGCTTTTATTCAGATGGAAAATTCTGGGTAACATTAAACAGAATATTTATTTGGCCATGGACTTTTAACTGTAAAAAAAAAAAAAAAAGTACAATCTTTTTCTTTGTGGAACTGCGTTACCAAGTTTTCCAATCTTGTATTTATTTGCACTAGATTTTTACTCTTGCATGACCATGCATTTACATTAGACTCCATTAATTGCTTTTCCCATGCTATAATATGATCTTAATTTCAAAAGTAAAATTTCTTTGTCTACTTCATAGTATTTTAATATAATGAACATATTTTATGAAAAAGAAAATACAGCTAAAGTATTTTCTAAGATAGTTCATCTTTAGAAATAGGTAAAGCTCATTGAGCTTAATACTTTTATATTTAATTTTATTTTTTGCCCTGTGAATATACCGACGCAGTAAAAACTTAGAGATGCCATACTTGCATTCTAATGAGCCTAACTTAGTGCATGCCGTCCAATCTATAGATGCTGATTTATTGTTGAATTGACCAGTTGACAGATTTTGGGCTATCTAAAGTTGGTTTAATCAACAGCACTGATGATTTATCGGGTCCAGCTGTCAGTGAAACATCCCTAATGGAAGATGATGAACAACAATTGTCTGCATCTGAGCATCAGCAGGAAAGGCGTAAGAAACGCTCTGCTGTTGGTACACCAGACTATTTGGCACCCGAGATTCTTCTAGGAACTGGGCATGGTTTGTAATTGTTCCTTTATATATTATTGTTTTAAATAAATTAATGAAATTCACTTTGTAAATGTTAATAACCCGTTCCACATACTCAAATGATGTCACCATGAAGACTCTATGCAAAATCATAACTGGCTACTCACTCAAACTGTTGGATCACGACTGATATAGGCAATCTAAGTACAAGGATCCACCGGTACCGAAATTTCCTCCTATTTTTCATCAATCGTCTCTATTTCCCCCTACTAGCCTAGCATTTATGCGACATTAAAATCAACCTTATAATAAGTTTCGGGATATAAACCTTGAATGATTGATAGCAATCTGTCCCTGAGAAAAAAAAGACAGGTTCAATTTAAGTGCTGCATATAGTTGTATGATATCTTTACTTATGACTTTCATCATTTTGGTCGTGTTGGTTAGTTAAAAACATTATGACATGACTTGAAAACGTATTGCCGTCAGAATTGTTCTATTGTTCTCTTGGACCTTGTCGTGCCTCTTTGATTTGAGTATTTTCTGCATTTTCAGGCTTTACTGCTGATTGGTGGTCTGTGGGTATTATTCTATTTGAGTTGATTGTTGGCATTCCGCCGTTCAATGCAGAGCATCCTCAGGTTGAATATTGTTCTATAATCTTATTTCATCTCTTATTTACGATTGTTTACCAGAACTTGAATGACATCATTTTTTCCTTGGCGTTTGCTGAATAGTTAAAGGTCCTTCATGTATGACTTATGTGTTTTCGGACCTTTGTCTTTGGCCCACATAACATTTTACCTTGATTTAATGATTTTTTTTCCAGGGAAATGATAATAAGATAAATTAAAAGAATGCAGTTCTCAGTTTGTTTGTGGATTCTATAAAGACGTATAGATTCCTGCAAAGAATTGTCTGTCAGATCCTTATTGAATCGTGAACTCGTGAAGCGTTACTATAGAAAATAATAAAAAAAGTATTGCATTAATACTTCCCAGCTACTTTCAAGAGCTAAATACTTGTGTACGATTAGTGGAAAGTGGAACAAGAGATGATGGTTCAGAATGGGGGAGAGGAGGGGGAATAATGAAGAGAAATGGAGAAGAATTTGGAGAGGAAGAATTTTATATATATCTCACTTATCAACTGTGAATAGTTTGTATACTTGAAAAACTACTATTATATATAGTTAACATCCATAGTAAAAAAGGAAAGTTACTGAACAAAGAGAAAGTTACCTAATTTAAAAGTTTAGTTCATTTGGCCATTTTTCTCTTAATTTTTCAGGCCCACTCTCTTAGATATTCTATTTGTTGGCACGAATGATTGCACCAGAAATTCCTGAACTCCATGCGGCTTAACAGTACATTTAAATTTTCACCACTTTAAAAGATGTTGAGGTTGCAAGTTGCGTGTGACACCTGCCATGGTGCGTTTGCAATTTTATGGATAGTTGCCACTAATAATCCCATGTATAGAATTCTTGAATTCTCGTGCAGTCGGGGCAATGGTGAAAATCTTATGGATTTATGTTATCTATCATCAATACCGTTTGGTAAAATTATCAAGTACCTTCTTTGGTTGTTTTCATACAATTTATCAGAAAAAATGTACCTTCCGTTGTCTTATAATTTTTGTATCTCTCAGAAAATTTTTGATAATATTCTCAACCGCAATATTCCTTGGCCTCGGTTCCCTGAAGAAATGAGCCATGAAGCACACGATCTGATTGATCAGTAAGAAAATTTTTGTTTCTATTTGTGATGATTAGTTGTGGTCTCAATATCCTGGTTATCATAATGATTGACTTAATGCCGTTGTTTTTTCCATAAACATATCTTATATAAAGCGTTCTGCAAATTTTTGAATATGAATCTGGAAATACTGTGAATTCTATGTCGACAACTTGATTTCATATCGATTTTCAGATTACTAACAGAAGATCCTAACCAGAGACTCGGAGCTAGAGGAGCCTCAGAGGTTATTTTAGTTCCTCATAATATTTCTGATGGCCCCCTTTTAATTATATGTTCAAGTGATAATTGATCAAAGTGTAAAATCTATTGTACAGGTGAAGCATCATCCATTTTTCAGAGATATTAACTGGGATACGCTTGCTAGACAGAAGGTTCGACTGTCTCCCACAATTCACTGTGCTTTTCTGTGCATAAGTTTTTGGATTTAGCATGTTTGGCAAAGCTTCAAATATTTCACTTTTAGACTATTAGTATAATAAGTAAATTTAAAACAATTTCTCAATCAGTCAAAATTCAAAATTAGCAATAAGCAAGTGCTCATTTTGAGAGTAAGAGTTGCTTTCAAACTAAGTGGCTTTGAGAAAATAACATATTCAAGCATGTTTGAAAACAAAAAGTTACAAGTATACCGTATTAGTGATGCCTTGTAATTCTTCTCCATCTCCCAGGCTGCATTCATCCCTGCCTCAGAGAGTCCACTGGATACAAGTTACTTCACAAGTCGTTTCTCTTGGAATACTGCAGAAGAACAAGTGTATGCAGTTAGTGAATTTGAAGATTCTAGTGACAATGGTAGCATGAGTGGTAGCAGCAGTTGCCTAAGCAATCGACATGATGAACTGGTGCCGTACTTTCCTACTAATTGAACTTGAATGCTATATTTCGTACCCTTCTGGTTTATAATTTTAATTCGGATTATTTTGGATAGGACGACAAACACGGAGATGAATATGGCGGTCTTACGGAATTTGACTCAGGCTCTGCTATCAATTATTCCTTTAGCAATTTTTCATTTAAGGTAATCTTTTGCATGGGTATGCCACAGTAATGGTCCAAATGGACTGGATTTAGATAGTTCGATGACAATATTTAGTTTTTTCTTCTTTAATATTGCACCCTATTTCCTCCTTCCATGCATGTAATTTTCCGATGGTAACAACTTCGATCAATAATTATATACCCCATCCCACCTCCGGGTTTCCAAATGGATGAGATGGTTTTGACTGTTGTGGTCAACCTGACTCGCCAAGCGAACTCGTCCACATTGCATGTAGTCATGCTAAATTTTCATCAGATATACTATCTCAGATTTTGCCTCTGTTTATTTGTCAGAATCTCTCCCAGCTTGCATCAATCAATTACGATTTGCTTACGAAGGGTTGGAAAGACGATTCACCAACAAATTCAAATGCCTAATTATGGTACTTCTGGCGAATGTGAACACAATGAGGAGCCAGATGTCCATCCTGTTTGTATACCCTGTAAATGTAGCGTCTTTCGCTCATCAAATTTATGTGCTAAAAAGATGTACATTCCATGACTCAGTATTTGTATGGTTCTGTTGCAGATATAGAAGCTGCTTAAAGACTTGTAAAATGTCGTGGGGATGGTGTTTTCGATGTAAAGGCTTCTACCGTTATGGTTTGAGTCTTGTCATTGGGTCCGAGGATGTCTGGATTCTTTTGTACTCGAACCTTGGGTTGACTGTCGTCGGCCTTGATGTCGCACTTGTATTTATCCGAACTGTAATGAGAACGCATCTCCCTTTTTGATATATATCAATTATGTTGGATTTCCTTAATGTATTTCAATCACTGTAAAATTCGTGGCCAGAAAAACCTTTAGAAAAGCTGAAATCAGATTGTGTTCTTCACGTTATGTTAATACTTTTTCCTCAACAGCGCTCTTTATTTTCTGTGAGAAATACAGGAAGCTGTCATATTCGTTCACAACGGGGTAACGTAGTTGAATTTGTAATTGCCGTTCGATTATTGAAATTAGGTGGACTGCCAACTGAAAATGCAAGTGAAAGTAGTTTAATATGAAGATAAAAGAAGTATTAATGTGATTCGCACTGTTTTGAAAGCGCACCAATGGCCACCCATCTTTATATTTAGCGTCATATTGGTCACGAAATTTGATTTTGTTTTATCATGACAACCCAACTTTATTCCGAGTGTCGTATTAACTACTCAATTTGATTTTGTTTCACCATGATCACCAAACTTCATATTTATTATCACATTAACCACCCAATTTGATTATGTTAAATAAAGTTACTGTGTGACTTGACTAAAACTAAGTATGAAGTTGGATGACATAGTGGAATAAAATTAAATTGAGTGATCAATGTTGCATTA
Source organism: Fraxinus cuspidata (assembly GCA_903798385.1). Taxonomy (NCBI): domain Eukaryota; kingdom Viridiplantae; phylum Streptophyta; class Magnoliopsida; order Lamiales; family Oleaceae; genus Fraxinus; species Fraxinus cuspidata. The sequence goes on along the minus strand of CAIGRP010133565.1, from coordinate 5,017 downwards.
ATTATAAAGTTGGATGGTCATAATAAAACAAAATCAAATTAGGCGGCTAATATGACATTAAGTATGAAATTGTGTGGCCATTGGTGAATTTAATTCGATTTAAAATTCTACTCGATTCAAGTAGTATCACACAAAGCAATAATGTGACAACTGGCCCCGTTTGGTGGTTATTTTTTCGGAAAGACATTATTTTGAATGGTGAATTTTTGAAGAATGTATCGTTAAAAGTAGGAAACAAATTTTGGATTTAAGTGTAGAATATTTTATTATATAAATGTGATTGAAAATGAGAATGTAGAGAAAAGAGTTTTGAAAGAATTAGAGACAAACGGGGCTTATTAATACAATTTTTTTTGGTTATTTTCTGTTTGAGATCCATTCTCTAAAAATTCATTGGTTTTAAAATCATTTTTAATCACATATTTTTCAAATAAAATAATTTTACCAGTACTCAAAATTTTGTTCCTACTTTTTAACCATACTTTCTTTGAAAAAATGCTATTGCAAAATTCATTTTCCCAAAAAATGGGCTCAAACGAACCTTAAATAAAACCCAACCCTTTAGTGCAATTCAGCACACTTGACTTCCTATAGCATGGTTGGTAAAAATGATTAAATAATACTCAATAATATTAAGAACCCGTTTGGCATGACTTTTGAAGAGTAAAAAAAATGCTTTTAAATACGTTCAAATAATTTTCTTAAAAGTAATTATCTGACTATAAATGCTTTTAGAGGGAGCTCACCTAATATAATTTCGTTTGGACAATAGCCTTGCCAAATGGATCCTGAGAAAGAAAGGAAACTGAAATATTACTTTTTGTATTGTGTTCCGTCGAATCCTACCCAATAACAGATACCAAATATGGAGTTGATCAACAAAGTCAGAGAGAAAGTAATCAACATCCAAGGAAAGAAAAAAGCAAAAGGTGAAGTTATAATTACAACCACCATATTCAACCCAACATGAACTAGTGGAACTCAAATTGTCCCCTAGAATAAAAGAGAGTGCTAATAGATTACTGGGAGATAACAAAGAAGAAGATAACTTACTAATTTCTTACTAAAATGCAGTATGAGAAAAAAAGTTAACTGGGAATAAAGAAAAGTGAGGCCCTAATTAACAACAAACAAACAGCACAACAGGTTTAAATTGCCAACATTTTCGACGGGCAGGATTAATATGATCTTGGTAGACCTTTAATACGTTTCACTAACAACATCGGGTTGTTCATGATCGCCTCGTGAGCTTGAACGTCGAAGATCTTCGATCCGGATGGAAACTTCCTTAATCGAAGGCCGTGTGTCCGGGTGCTGAGCTGTGCAGTCGATTGCAAGCTGCAATAGCTGCACCATTTCCTCCTCAACATTCTGGTAACGGAGGAGCTGGAGATCAAAAACTTCAGAAGTCCACTCCTCGCGAACTACTGACTGAACCCATCTTGGCAGGTCCACTCCTTCCTCGTTCAAGAGGGAATGAGATGGTGCCTTCCCTGTAAGAAGCTCCAAAAGCAATACACCAAAGCTATAAACATCAGCTTTCTGGGATACTTGGCGAGGATCTGTCACTTCTGGTGCACGATAGCCAGCAACTCGGGTGGGAGATGATGGGACTCCGACCAATTGGTTTAGTCCAAAATCCGAGACTCGTGGCTCATAGGACTTTGTGAGCAGGATATTAGATGATTTGATGTTTCCATGGGTGACGTTCGGACCTTGAGAGTGCAGATATTCAACACAAAGTGCAGCTCCAAGTGCAATTCGAGATCTCAATTCCCAATTTAATGGTGTCCTACCACCTCCTTTGTTACCTGAGCCGAATAAGATGACGACGATGATATAGGAAGCAGATTGTACCAGATAAGTTCGCAAATGTAGCAATTTCAAGGAAATTAGAACGAATTAAAATAGTATAGCAAAAAAATAAAAATAAAAAAGCCAAAGTACAAACTACCAAGAGTATATATAATGATCATATTCAACTTAAAAAGAATTTAGGATCAAAGTAAGAATGCAAATAATAACTAAAGAAATATATGCAAGCAAGAGGAAAAACGTCAACTCTCTACAGAAATATCAAATCAATGACAGCATCACTGAGGACCTTGTTAGATAGGAAGAAGACAGTAAGCCCATATGTAAGAATCTCAACAAATTTACATAAGCAACTTGAAAAAATCCCAATCACAAATTACAAACAAGCAACCCCTTGAATCAATTTACTTAAAAATCATAAGCAATTTCTGGTTTTCCACAAAGAACTAAGCATAAATATGGCAAGCAAAACTGTACGTGTGTGTGCGTGTGTATTGGCTTGACTTCTTAGCGAACCAAGGAGACATGCCGGCAGACGCATTCCTGCAGGATTGATTATACTCACACACACTGTGTAACAAAATTCAAGAATAAATTAGTCCTATCATCAAAATTGGAAGCCAGATCAAGAAACTGTATCTTAACAAAATTGAACAAGGCAAACATAGAATAAAATGGTGGAAGCAAAGATTTTAAAATCTCACTCACCATGCAAAAGTGCAGACAAGCTTCCCATTGGCATATAATCATACACAAGAAGCTTTTCCTCCTGGCTATAATAATAAGCCCTGAGAGGCACCATATTCTGATGATCCAAGTTCCCAACCCCTTCAATTTTCTCCCTGAATTGCCTCTCCGAAATGGTCACATCCTTCAACCTCTTCACAGCAACCACAGTTCCCACTTCCAAAACCGCCTTATACGTCGTCCCAAACGTGCCCTTCCCCAGAACCTCGGCGGATGCCCTCAACAATTCCTCCAAGTTAAAAACCTGCGAAGCATTCGCAAAAAATGCCAATTTCTTGGTTTCCTCATTTACGCCACCGCCAATTTTCCCCTTTGCATTCCCATTTGCAGTCAATGCAGCTGCAGCTGCTTCTGCCACCGAAAATTCATTACTCGTTCCACCATACTCCGGCTCCACAAGCGGCTTTTCACCTATCCCAGCTTCTTGATTCTTAAATGATGTCACATCTATGGACCTCGCCTTGTTTCCACTTCTCTTCCTACAGAAAATAAATAGCAACAACAATAATAAAACAAATCCCACAACAGATCCAATTACAATCCCTGCAATTGCACCACCAGACAACTTCTTTTTCTTACGTTTCCCTAAATTCTCCACCCCATTTATATTTCCATTACTGACAGCAGTCGCAGGCGGAGTTTCCGCATTGGCCACGCAAGCATTTTCAAGAGGCTTCCCACAGAGCGAATTTCCCAAGAAAGCATTTTTAGGCAATTCCTCAAGTCCTTTCGGCACGGACCCATTCAAGCTATTGAAAGAGACATTAAACAGTTGAAGACTCGAAAGCTCAATGTCTGGCAGAACACCGGTGAACCCATTGTATTCCAAATAAAGCGTGCGCAAACGGGTCAAATTGTTAAACCCAGACGGGATTTCACCAGAAAAATTGTTCTGAGCGAGATTCAACCGCACTAGAGAATGAACAGAAAATAAGAAATCCGGTACCGGACCTGAAAATCGATTTCCCTGAAGATACAAATTCCGTAGCTGAGACAGTCGGGAGATAGCGTAAGGCAAAGGACCAGACAGATGGTTAAGGCGGAGACTTAGGGTCCTCAGGAGAGTAAGATTAGAGAGTGTATTCGGAGGAATGGTACCAGAAAGGGAGGAAGCGGGAAGGCGGAGGGCAATAACACGGTTGTTCTCACAAAGAACACCCTGCCAATTACACGGCGTAGATAAAGTCACATTCCAAAAAAAAGTGCGGCCCCCGACGGCAGCGCGGAGGGCCAAAAGGGCTGCTCTATCACCGACCAGATCTGAGGAAGTAATAGGAGAATGGAAGAATGCATGAAGGAAGAGCAGAAGGAGCAGCATTTTGGTCAGTTTTGGTGAAGTGCTTATTTTTGTGAAGGGGAAGTATGATTTTGTTGATGAGTGTTTCTGCATTTCGTCACGGCTACCTACCTGTGTTTATGGGTTTAGTTCAGATTTCAGAGGGATAAAGTGAAAGTAATGAACGTGACAGCACAAATGTGTCTGTCTCTCAGTGTGTTAGATAGAGAGAGAGAGAGAGAGTTGGAAATATTAATATACAAAATGATGTAGTTAGATGTTACAGCACGGGAGAAGTAAAACCCTAGTAGTATGATTTTCAGATAGTCCTAATTCATATAAAGTGGAATTGCAGTCAAATGATGCTCTTGAGATTAAAAAAAATGCTTTTAAACCATGTTTGAATAATTTTCTAAACGTATTTTATCTGATTAAAAACATTTTTTAGGAAACTGATTTAATGAAACTTTCTTAGAAATCTCCTTTAAAAGAGGTTGAAACAAAAGCAAAAGCCCCAAACGGGCTCTAACACTAGGTGCAGCCGAATCCTTATCTTCAAAATACTGTGCAACGGGTAGTAGTTCCTTGTTTATTTTTGTAAGTTTGTTGACGTAATAGATTTAAAATTTACAATTACGACGCTTGTCGAATTGGCCTATTTTTTGGACATATCTTTTGATGTCCTTTGATAAATGATAATACAGTATGAAGAATGAAGGCTTTTCAGTGCAGGAGGGTAAAAAAATGTAAGAATCCCCGTGTTCTTAATAGACTAATTTACCTGAAATTTGTCGAAAGAGCGAGAGGGACATGAGTTTGAGAATAAATATTTCAAGAAAAATGTATATTGCAGATTTCTTCATATCCATGGATTTTTAATCCAAGCACTGATTTGGACATGAAAAGCCAACAATTCGAGTTGAAATGTTGCCTAATGAAAGAAATCTTCGTTCCGAAAAAGCTTAAAAATAATGATATTTCTCATTTTCTTACAAGTTTCCTCAAATACTAGTTCAAATATATTCCACGTAGGGATCGAAAGTAAGAACTAAACTATAGCAAATTGTCTACTAAAGACCTGCCTCACCCTGTTAGACCACCTTGATCTCTAGGGCGGACCTGGGGTGGGTCCCGGGGGGGGGGTGGCGGCACGGGGGCCCAACTTTTGAATATATATAT
>CAIGRP010133563.1:0-14386 GCA_903798385.1 Fraxinus cuspidata | reverse complement strand
AATCCACTTGAGCTTCTACGAACTCGGTGCCTTGATCGCCACAGTCAACCAACTGATTCTCTTTGATGTATCTTCCAGCAAAAGGGTAAAATTTGGGCAAGATTTGTGCCAATGATTTCTCCAAGTTGTTTACACGTCTAATATTTTCGTTAAATGGATAATAGAGAATGCTAGCTGCATTCAGAGTCGGATTGACCTCATCCATGAACGATAACTTGTGTGTCCTGAGAGTGTGAGGAGTCGGTGTGCTTGGTTTAATCGACTTCCGGCTAGTTACATTTATGAACGATTTTATAAACTTCTTGCTTACATTCTTGACCGTCATGGTTATCAGCACTTGCTCTTCCAAGCCTAATGCAATAATGAAACGAAAGAATACAGGGGATAATATTGCTTTGAATTTCTGAAGCTAGTGGATTCAAGAATAATAGATTTGAGAAACCTGATTCAAGAAATCAGTATATATAACGTGTGGAGTTCTTCCACATCCAGAACATTATCACTTGTCTCACTTGGGTTGGGTTCCATTCATTATTTATTTATTTATTGGGTCACATTTAGGTTTCTAATTTATTTATTTAATTTTTGATTTTTTATTTTTGTGCACATAAGGACAAAAGGACAGACATTGTTCAGCTTTCTGTTGAATAATAACTTTCAAAGCATATGACCCATCCTTTGAAGGGTATTTCTCAACATTCCTTCGAGTGACTATATTTGATAGAATGTTAACACACTTCATTCTATTTGTGTACATGCACTAAGGTTGACAGTTTTGGAACCTAAATGCTATAAAAAATTGGATGGAAGCCCACGTGAGACTAGTGTATCGGAGAGAGTTGGTGAATTATAAGATAAGATGCAATTAATTGATAAACCGGCAAGCCGTGTATGACTGGGGCATTTAGAAAGTCACTCGCCGACTTCAGTCTTTATTTGACTATAACTTTTGTTGCGGCATAATGAAGTTGATGTGAAGTTTAGTGATGGCAATTTGCCCCGCCACGTCTCGCCCCGTCCCGAATGGGGCAAAAAAACCCGCCCCAAACGGGTTGGCGTGGCGGGGTGCCCCGTCTCAGGGCAAGGGGCGGGGTGGGTCGAGGGTGCCCTGCCTCGACCTGCCAAGAATTAAAAAAAAAAAATTAATAAACTATTATTAAAAAAAAAATTTAAATGGGGCGGGAAACGCCCCCCGAACCCGCCCCCCAACTAAGGCGGGGCAGGGAAGTCGCGGCCGCCCCGCCCCGTTGCCATCCTTGGTGAAGTTTGAATTTTTAGGATTATGTATGCGCCTATTTAAAAAAAAAAAAATTACCGATTTTGTAATAATTTTTTGGATAATGTGTGATTAAAAATAAAAGACAATTGAATTTACGTGCAAAATTATTTTATTGAAAAAATATGATTGAAAATAAATTTTAAAAAATGAGTTTTAGAGAATGATGCTCAAACATAGGCTAAATATTTTTTAGGCTCATTATAGCGGTTGACATAAAATTACAATCAACAAATTTCACTCACCTAGACATGATTTTCTCCTTTTAAACTCTCTGATTTATATGCTCAAATAGGAGTAAGAGGGAAAATAGTCATTTGAAAGGAAGATATTTGAATTTGCATATCCTCATTTTCTTAGATGGGAGTATTTATAAATTTTCTTGAGTGCTTTAAGTCATTCTAGAAAATAACAAGTAACAATCACTTAGTGATGGATCGATAACTAATTTTGTTATGCATTCATATGTTTTTTATTGATTTAGAAGTCATGTTTTATTTTTATTTACCCACATGTGTTTTAATAACGGTTTTTTGCCACTTGGAATGGGGATGGTTTGCCCCTTCCTTCTACGAGCCTTCTACGTTTTAGCTACATTCGTGTACTTTTACACTTCGCCTCAAGGGGGCTCGAGCTCGTAAGATAATTTTCTTAATTCAACAAATAGTTCCCAAAATTTTATTTTATTATTCATATTAAGTTTATGACGTTTTTTATTTAACTTATTACTAAGCAGCAAACTTATAGGTGTCATTACTTAAGTATATTTCTTTTTTTTTTTTTCGGCTATCATGTGCTATATTGGAAGGACGTGCTATAATTATAGTAGTTTTTGCGTGTGCTCCTCCGCATGTCTGCTCGTTTCTAGGTCAGGGCATGCATGGATTAATGCGCGTGTTTACTATGCGCAATCATGTCTGTTTATTTTGAAGTTTTAATCAGGTATCACTTAGTATTCAATGGTTGTGATTGGCTAGAATAATTGGAATGGGTGTGATTATCACTGACACAATCCGATGGTTCACGCTTTTCATTAGAACCTATAAATACGTCCTTTTTTGTGGGTACCTTCCATTCTTATTATTTGTTGCTCTTGCCTTCTGTGCTATATAATTATTTTTCAACGATTTTATTTCTTGCCTTTTTTTGTCCTCCATAAATTTTCCTTAGGTATGGGTTCTGCCTTTATTTGCTTTCGTGTCTAATTTTTGAACGTTTGTTATCTTTTTATTGTCTTCCCAAATTGGCTCCCAAAATATATCTCGTGACTATGAAATTGAAAGTTCTAGGCTTAGGGATAACTCCCTAGTGCTTCTTTTTTTCTTTTTTTTTTCTTTTTTTTTTTTTACGTATGAGGTCGACGCACAGAGGTGTTACCACATTCTACAATTATTCATTCTGGTTCATGTGTTAACCCATAATTTTTTAGGCTAGGCCAAGGTGTAACTCCCAACCTAGGGTTGAGGTACGCAATGAGGCGTATTAACCTTCGAGTAGGTTAGATAGCCTTAATAGAAGTGATAAAAAGGTTTCTGAAGCCTCAGAAATTTTCACCAATCTTATTGAAAGTGATTGGTGTTAAATTCAGGATCAATTTAACGTCCCTAATGATATAAAATTATTGTGTCCCGGGTAGTTTCAAACCGCAGATATTGTATAGCCATTCACAAACATGAGATGGATATGGGACATAGAGTTCCTTTTCATCATTTCTTTTTCGATGTTCTTTCCACTAATATTGCTTCTATCCAACTTACTCCAAATGGATGGGCACATATGATTGGGTCATTTTTGTTATGGAGCTCTACGAGTTTAGTGATGGAGCTTTCATCAAATGTATTCTAATCCATATATCATCTCGTAAGCACGATAATTAAGGCAAACTCTTAAATACCTTTTCCTTCGTTCCCTTGAAACATATTGGCACAACCCATTCCGGATCACCCTATTGGACCTGAAACGTGATGTGAATCGATGATAGATGCTGACTAAATGTCAGATCCACCACCAAGGATGACTATGAATCACTACTAAATATGCCGAAATCAAATGCTTATGAAAAATATAATGCAATGGGCCCAAAATAATTACTTTGTAGTTTGTCAAATGTATCATGTCACTCAATAAGTCGTGTGGTTATCACTTTGAAATCACCGAGCTCCTCTAGCTTTGAAAATAGTTGTACTTTATTGTTTATACATATTTATCGAAAATTGAGTTCGTATTATTTAATATTACACAATACAACATCAGATATTAATAATCAAGACATGAGTCACTCTTATAATCATGATACAATCTTCAACTAAATTCTTTACCATCATCTCATCACATTAAATGTATCAAGAAATCTACCAAAAATGTTCCCTTTGACTGAAATCTGTAATTTGGTCATACAGGCGTAGACTGCCCCTTAGGCTAGGCACTCCCGACATGGGCCTCAAGCCCCTTAGTGAACAGAAGTAGGTCTCAAAATAGAGCACGACCAAGGCCCCTTAGCGAACTATATGCACACGATCAAGACCCCTTTATCCAGAGTCAATACCCCTCAGTGTAGTATAGAACGCGACCGGTTCCTTAGTGAACTCGAATAAGTATATAATCAGGGTACTTTTCTGCTCGATCTCAATATCACATATGTCTCACATTTCAATTCACAAATAATCCAATTTACAAGTGCCTAAGATTGTTGGTTGATATCAAAATGAATTTATTGAACTTTCAAAATATGCACAAATTCTGATTATTAATGAAATTGATAATTATAGACGATATGAAGATGTTTTAAGAGGAGAATAGATCATTAGTGACAACATCACGTTGGAGTTAATTTGGCAAATTAATTAGCCTTGAGAGTAGTAAAAAGCATTTTAGATAGACAAAGTGATAAAAGAGTTTGTGGCAGTAAAAAAAGGGACAATAGCATCATGTTATACATAACTTTAGAGAGATAACAAAGAATTTTGACTTGGTGTTTCCATTTCAAGATACAAGCCTAGATCACGTAGAAGTCACGGTTCCTGATTCAATTCGAGTACGTGTTGAGAATGAGACCAAATAATAAAGACAAGAAAAGAAGAGCAATATGAAAAATAATGGTTCACATAAGAATACAAGATTTATGTGGAAGATGATGAGAATTTCAATATTCCAAGAAATTAAAATTGTTTTACAAGATTTGATATTCTTGATCTAAATCTAAACAATTCTCTCAAGTTTCTAATGTACACAATAATAATCATATTGTTAGTTGAGCCTATGAAGAGCCTACATCACGTAAAGTAATTATAGGACCCAAATCTTGGAGTTCTAGACGAGTAGAGCACAAAAAATGTAGTAGAACTCCATTTAGGAGTTTTTCCAACCGACTGTCGCATCGCAGCGCTACCCACCCGACGTCCAAGTTCTATTGCGCCGACATGTTATTCCTTGAATGGATGATTATGATTTATCTAAGCATATACTTTATATAATTATGCCTAAAGATTTTGGCTTACCACAAATTATAGATCCAAATTAGCCTACACGTTTTTTTTAATTTCCACTCATTAAAGGGAATCTGCCCTATTTATACCCTGTAAAAGTCAAATTATGGGGACACGTTATTTCAAACAAAAAGCAATTCTCCATCCCTGTTATTTAACGTAGCCAAGAAAATTGGAAAAAGCTTTGGAACTTTCAATCATATCTTCTTTCAAAAACTCGATTGATCTAACGAGGTAGGATACTATGTGCAAGTTGTTATGTTCTTGCAATATTATGATTTTTTCTACGTAATTTATTTCATGAAATGATAATTGACCTGTGGGTCTTAACAAAATGAAATGAAATGTGGGATCTCCTTCCGGTTTTCTCAAATGTTGCACAGAAATGTGTTAGAGCATTCGATTGATCTCCGATTGCTCTTGATGAAATGATGGTATGGAATGTTGTAAATTTATGTTTTAGAAGTTATTATATTGTTTTGGACGCATGTATCCTACTGAGTTTAAATTACTCATTCCTTCAAATTTTAAAATTTCAGGTTAGATCGGTCTACGTGGATGGTGGCTGAGTGGTGCGAGGGTTGCCAAGTAAAAAAAGAAAATTCGAAAAAACGTTCAATAATAAATTTTGTTAAGTAGTCCCGTATTTCCATTTAATGTTCTTAAATTCTTGACACTATGTTTTATTCCATTCCGGGTATTAAGCTTCAAATAGTTTAAATACTCAGTTGAATAATTTCGCTTCAAATATGATTATGAAATGGTATCGATAACACCCCAAAATTTGAGTCAATAAAATTTGGGGCCTTACAAAGTCATTCTCCACATCTTTTATAATGCCCCTTTCGGGCACTTTCAGCAACAGTAAACAAATTCAATTCATTCTCAACATCTTCTACCGTGCCACTTCCGAACACACCATGGCCCTTCTAAGCATACACAGTAATAGAGAACAAAATTCAAGCCCTACTCATCAGCAGAACTGCCTTGGGCCCCAGACCTGCTTGAATCACCCCTTTCACTGTCAACTCTACCCGACTTACCAAAAATGCTCAAATTATCCCCATAAGCAACATGATCAACAAGATCACAATTATTTCCACTTAAGATACTGACGATTTTTTAATATTATTGCTCAAATGACCACGAGCAACCCGATCACAACCAACTTTACCTGAGTTACCACTTATCAAACCATAAGCTATTGTTGTTTCCATAGTGACCGTCGAACGTTTCGAAACATATAACCGAGATTTTTTTTGCCTCCTTAACATAACATTTGCACTCTTACTAACTTTCAGAACTCTACCTCCATCGGTATACGTAACCTTATGAAATCAAAAGTGCTCAAGGAGATAATATTTATGTTTAAACCTGGAACATGTCTTACTAAACCAAGTATCTTAATCGTCCCATCAAACAACTTGATTCTGACCTTACCAATAATAGCTATTTCACAAGGCTTATTATTTTCCATCACCACAGAATCCCTTGTAACTGTTTCATATGAAGAAAATCAATTCGGTTAGAACACAAGAAAAGTGCAAGCCAGAATTTCATGTTTAGAGTCACAGTCAGAAATCACCGAAAGATCTCCATCGCTACAGTATTCTTTTACAAAACTAGCATCACAGAATTTTCTAGTTGTCCCTTTTAGTCTGTAGTAGCAAACTTATTCATGTCCCACCATTCATAGTAATCCTTCTCCAAGTGCCCTTGTTGTTACAATACCAACAAACTTTATCATTGTTGCTATAATTGACTCTGCATCTTCCATGACCACCTGTTTTCCTCCATGAATAACAACACTCTTTCCGGGCCTCAGATCCGACGACCAGATACTTCATCTTTTCCTTAGAATAAAGTGCATCATACACCTCGTCAATAGTGAGAGTATCCCGACTATAGAAAATAGTATATCTAAAAGTCACATATGAAGGTGACAACGAACATAACAATAGCAACCCTAAATTCTCTTCATCGTACATGACCTCTATGGTTTTCAAATAAAAAACGATCTCTTTGAAATCGTTCAAAAATCCACCTTTTGTTAAGTGATAATAATACAAACTCTACTTCAAGTGTAACTTACTGATCAAACTTTTTGTCATACAAAGCTGCTCCAATTTCAACCACAATCCTTGACACTTTTCTCCTTTGCCATGTCCTGAAAAATTTAATTAAAAAGATGAAGATGTATTTGTGATAGGGCTTTCTGATCCTTGTGTTGCTTCTCTTCTATAGTCACTACTGCGGGCATTCTATCCACCCCCAACAAAACATCATTCAAGTCCAATTGAGCAAGAACTCGCATCTTGATTTGCCATAAAGAAAATATATTGTTGTGATCCAAAAGCAGAATCTCAAATTTCATATTTGTCATCCCCGAAACAATGGACCTTATTCAAACTTCACTTTAATAATCAATTTGGACCTCCCAAGAAACTATCAAAAAACCTTGGCTCTGATATCAATTTTTTTAGAATTGGGCCAAATAATAAAGACGAGAAAATAAGAGTAATATGAAAAATATTGAATCACACAAGAACATGAGATTTATGTGGAAAAGGGAGAGAATTTCAATAGACTAAGAAGCTAACATTGTTTTACAAGATTTGATAGTCTCAATCAAATCTAAACAATCCTCTCAAATTTGTGATGTATATAACGATGATCTTATTTTTAGTTGAACCTATGAAGAGCCTACTTCTCGTAGAGTAATTATACGAGCCAAATTTTAGAGTTCTGGATGAAGTAGAGGACAAAAACCATGGTAGAAATATTCAATTAGAGTCTTTCCAACCGTCCGGTGGCACCGCGACACCACTTACTCGACGTCTGGGGGCTGGCGTTGGGGTGGCGGCCTGCAATTCCATTTTGTACTACTGACACCTAGGCATCTCATTTGGGATCCAATGCTTCCAAAACACTTCATTATCCATTCCAAAGTCAAACTCGCAATACATTATGAAATTTGATCATTTATGTATCCGGACTTTCAAACCAAAATTATCGCGGTTTCCTTCAAGAATCAAACTTCCAAATCACATGGAATTTGAGTCACAACATAATANTCATTATCCATTCCAAAGTCAAACTCGCAATACATTATGAAATTTGATCATTTATGTATCCGGACTTTCAAACCAAAATTATCGCGGTTTCCTTCAAGAATCAAACTTCCAAATCACATGGAATTTGAGTCACAACATAATAGTGCAGTACAATAGCCAATCAGTAGACGTCCTTAGTCTCTGATACCTTTTGAGAGACCATTCACCTGGAGACAAGGCGAGAGTTCAAACACTACCAATTATGTGGAAAATTTCATCTCGTTGAGTATTTAAAGTTCAATGAGGCTAGTGTCTATTATCATTGTGGTGGAACCGAACACAACAAAAGAAATTGCCAATTCTATTTCATAAGAGTAGCGTTTCGCTAACGATACGTTACTAGCGTAATGTTGGTAGTGCGAGACAGAATCAGATATAGGGAGATATTTTAAATAATAAAGTAACATAGATAGTGGGGTCTAGTCGAATTTTGTGTGTCGTAGCGGTGCTAAACGAAATGACTTCCAAAGAACAGGAGAAATTTTTTATAAAACCCAGCACGAGGCGGATGAGTCACCAGTTGTAGATGTGGGTTATCCATTTTTTTATATAGAGATGCTCATATTTAAATTGATCATGAATCTACACATTTTTATTTAATTTGCAATTGCTATATATGCAAACTGATTGCTAGAATCGTTAGGCAATTGTTTTTTAGTAGCAACGCTAGTAAGAGAATCACTTATATTTAGCAATGTTGATCGATATTGTGGATTAAGGTGAATGATCAGGAGATGGAGACAAATTTATTTTTTCTCGCTATCTATGAATTTTATGTCTTTTGTGCATGTTCTTTTTAGCTGCAATCATGTTTCAATTGATTATTTTTCTTAAGAAGGTTGTGTTTGACGACTATGGCAGCCTGAAATTATATTATGTGGACACCGCAGACTCTTTGTCGTTGATATTTACTATTGATGCTAAAATATTACTTAATAAATTGTTATGCATATTCAGCATATATATTAATAAGAAAAAACTCAAAAAATTCCCAATTGTCCGGGATTTTTCTCACGTGTTTCTAGAGGAACTTCCAGACCTACTTCCCTCGCCCTTGACAAAAGCACAAGTTGTAACGTTATCCGGTTTAGTTAGCTAGATAATGGATTAGTGAGAGAAGACACAAAAATTGAGTTTGCTATTGATTTGATTCCAAGAACGATTCCTATTACATTGACATTATACAAAATGGCTTTAGAAGGATAAAAAGAGTTAAAAGTTCTATTGCATGAATTGGCGCTGTTTATAAAATAGCCTGGATCATCATCTTGGTGGAGAGCACCAATTTTATTTATGAAGAAGAAAGACAACACCATGCTAATGTCTAAAGACTACGGACATCTTAACAAGGTGGACATTCCATGTAGGTAAATGCAGGCCTTTTCTATTAGGCCAGACAGTACAGAAAAATGTTTGGCCCAACATGACTTGTTTTGGGTTTGGCGAGGCAACATGCATAACTATAATTTTCATTTAAACTTGAGTAATTAGCACATAACGTCCTCACCTTTCATTGTAATTGTGGAAAATATCATTTCATTTTTTAGCATTTTCACCATTATTATCACATTTCATTGCGCTAAATGTCATTTTCATCCATTTTGTCAATTAAAAATTGTGAAATAACGAATATACCCTTCTGTTTAAATAAAACAAAAGGAAAAAGAGAAAAATAATTAATTGCAATCATAGTCCTTTTTAAAAAAAAAAAAACGCAAATGAGTCCGAAATATATTATTAAAATGATAATTAGCACATAATATCCATATATTTCACTATTATATCAAAAAAAATTCATACCTTTTATTTTTTGACATTTTCAGCATTAATTATACATTTAATTACGCAAACTATTCTTTCTATCAATTTTCATCAACTTTTTCAATAAAAAGCTGTGAAATGATGAATTTACTCTCCTATTTAAATAAAAAAAGCTAAAGGATTAATTGTAACCATAGTCCCAATTTTTTTAAAGTGCAAACTAGTCCCTAAGAAATTAATAGAAAATTAATTTTTTTAAAAAAAAGTGCAAACGAGTCTCAATTAAATTTATTTAAAAAATAAAAAAAATAAAAAGTGCAAACAAGTCCCAAATAAATTATTAAAGAATTAAAAATAAAAAAATTATTTAAATATGAGTGTATATTCATTATTTCATAGTTCTTTATTGAGAAATTGGATGAAAATGATGGTTTGAGCAATCAAATGTGTAATTAAGGGTGAAAATGCCAAAAAATAAAAGGTAAGGACGTTTTTCGTAATAATAGTGAAATGTAAAGACATTATGTACTAATTACCTTTTTAATAATTTATTTGGAACTCATTTGCGTTTTTTAAAAAAAAATTAAGGACAATGATTGGAATTAGTTTTTTCGTTTTGTTTCATTTGAAGAGAATGAACGGTATATTCGTTTTTTTATAATTTTTAATTGAGAAAATAGATGAAAATGACATTTGCACAATGAAATGTGAAAATAAAGGTGAAAATGTCAAAAAATAAAAGATATTAACGTTTTCCACAATAACAATAAAAGGTGATGACTTTACGTGCTAATTTCCCTTTAAACTTCGTTCGACGTATCATTTAATATCTTTATTTTCTTGCCACGGTTTTCAGTCTACAAATGAAAAATATTGTTTGATGTAGACTGTAGCTAAGTCTTCCTTTTGAATGGACAATTAAATAAAGACTAGCTGCAATATTTGACTGACAACAATTTCTATAGCAACACAATATTAGTCAAGTGAACAATACATTTCACCATTTATATTTTATACACAACCTAACCTTGGCTGACTGGCAATTAGTAGATTACAATAGAAGATGATAAAATTATGACTCAAAATTTGATAATATTTATGGATTAAAAATATTTGGTTGAAAATGAAAAGTTTTAGATTAATGTGTAGTATTATTTTATTAGAGAATGTGTGGTTGATAAGAAGAGAAAGAAAAATAAATTATAATTTTAATAGAGCCCAAAAAATTATAAAATATTGTACAATGATATTTATTGTTCGGGGGCATTCTTGGTCTGATGCTAACTTTGGTCTGTTATGGATTAGGCCATCTTCCAAGGAGGTACCAAAATACCAAAATGCATCAAAAAATGGTAAGAAGTCAATTTTGCCCTTTGTTTTCATTTTCCAAACAAATTGATTAAGGGTATTTGTGTTATATATTTTTTAATATAATGTATTATTATTATTATTATTAATTTCTACCAAGTAGAAGCTTAGTATGCTGGTCTAATTGTTAGTAGGTATATTTCACACGATTTCGGTTGCATATTTAGTAAGTTTGAATGCTAGAGCAATTGTAATATTGGACTTACAGTATCTTTTTCTGAATTTCATCTAATTATGTGGAACCTGGTCTATGTTTTGTAGGGATTAAAAATTAGAATTTTAACAAAGTCACAGTCAACAAAATACATATTTTATGAGACTCATAATTTTTCAACCATAAATTTAATTAACTTTTATCAAAATGGTTAAAAATCTAATTTTAAGGTCAATAGTCAACTGTGATGTTTAAATATTAATAGGGGCATTACGCAGAGCAAGAAAATAGTGAGTTCGAGATCTAAAGAGATGGAGTGGAGTTTCCTGGTTTATTTCAGCATCGTCGTTTTACCAATTTTAATCTTCATATTTCACACTAGAAAGCCACACCAAAACAGGCTACCTCCAGGACCAACTGGATGGCCACTGTTTGGTAACATTTTCCAACTTGGAACTTCACCCCATAAAACCATAGCAGGTCTTAAACACAAGTATGGCCCTATTGTGTGGTTAAAGATGGGTTCAATTAATACAATGGTTATACTCTCTGCGGATATAGCCAATGATTTTTTCAAGAACCATGATATCTCATTCATCGATCGCAGAATTTTTGACACCAATAAGTCAAAGAACTACTACAAGGGTTCCTTGGCGTTGGCTCCATATGGCGTCTATTGGCGTGTGATGAGACGGATTTGCACAGTGGAAATGTTTGTTAACAAAAGAATCAACGAAACAGCTTCCGTAAGGAGAAAGTGTGTTGATAATATGCTCTTATGGATTGAAAAAGAAGCGAATTCTATGGAAGGGGGGAAGAATGGAATTCAGGTGGCGCTATATATTTTCTTGGCGTCGTTTAATATGATAGGGAACCTTGTGTTGTCCCGAGATTTGGTGGATCCAGAGTCGAAAGAGGGCTCAGATTTCTTTAACATCATGAAACGAATGATGGCATTGGCTGGTAGTCCAAATATTTCAGATTTATTTCCTTGGCTTAGATGGTTAGATCTACAAGGTCTAAGGAGAAAAATGGACCGTGATCTTGAAAAAGCATTGGATATAGCGAAAAAATTTATGAAGGAGCGGATAGAAGCACACAAATCAGGCGAACAAAAGAGAAAAGACTTCTTGGATGTGTTGCTCGAATTTGAAGGAAGCAAGAATGAACCTGATAAATTATCAGAACTAGAGATAAACATATTCACACTGGTATGTTTTTATTTTGAGTTTGACTAAAATTTACCTTTCAGAATTTGAAATGAGAGAATATTTTTGTTTCCTTCTTTGATAAAAAATAAAAACCAAAAAAAGCATATGTCTTAACTCGAAGTTTCATTGCCACGCATTCATAAAAACTATATGGGGCTTGTTGAAGAGAATTGAAAAGATAAATTTGTTTCCTCTCTAATAACTAAAGCATATAGACGGGGTGGTCCGATTATACATATTCTTCATTGTTGGAAATCTTCTCCGACATTTGGTTGATCTTTAATGGCAAAGAATATCTATTTCATTAGAATTACTAAAAAGCATTACTAAGAAACTTCATTTCAATGCAGGAAATGTTCCTAGCCGGTTCAGAGACCAGTAGCACCTCCATTGAGTGGGCATTGACCGAGCTCCTACGCAACCCAGAAACAATGATCAAGGTTAAAAATGAGATTTCAAGCGTGGTTGGATCAAACAAAAAATTTGAAGAAAGTGACATTGATGAACTCCCTTACTTGCAAGCAGTAATCAAAGAAACACTACGCTTACATCCTCCAGTTCCGTTCCTTGTACCGCGAAAGGCAATTCAGGAAACTAATTTCATGGGTTATTTGATTCCCAAAAATACACAAGTTTTTGTAAATGTTTGGGCGATTGGAAGAGATGAAGAATATTGGGAGGAGCCTTCTAGTTTTAAGCCAGAAAGGTTTTTAGGCTCAAAAATTGATTACAAGGGACAACATTTTGAGTTCATTCCATTTGGTGCTGGCCGAAGGATTTGTCCTGGTCTTCCATTAGGCCATCGAATGATGCACTTTCTGTTAGGCTCATTGCTCCATGAATTTGACTGGGAACTTGATTTTACTACCAATCCTAACACCATTGATATGAATGAAATAATTGGAGCTGTGGTGCGAAAATGTGAACCATTGAAGGTGGTACCAAAAAAATGTTTAGGTTGATTAATCTTGTATTTCACCTATGTATCATTTGGTTAAATCTCGTAAGGAAAAACATGTTCTAGATTTCATTTAGTGGATTATAGTCTTTATAATCCCCTCAAATCAGTATATGTATCATGTCAAATAAAGTTTGAGGTTCAAATAAGAGAAGATTCACATGACTTTACTAGCTGTAATGGAAGAATTGGATTAGCATTGTGATGACAACTTCCTTGCTGCAAAATAAATATATTAGAATTTGGGTGTGACCCAAATTCCTTGTTGAAGTAATTGAAAAATTCTAATTGAAGTGCACGTCAAGAAGAATTCTGTTTGGATTGCTAATGAAGCCCTATGTCAAGTTGAAGTTTTATTTGTGAAGCTCATTTGGAGTTTGAATTTATTTTGGACCCGATTTTTTGGTATCATACTTCATCAACAACTTTATTAGGAGGGTTTGGACATCCCTTACATGTTCCCTATAAATATAAGCCTTTTTATACAATTTCAAGGTATGAGAAAAGAAATTACTAAAACTTTAGGATCAATTGTATATTTCTCAATCAATATTATTGGTACAATAAAATATCCTAATTTACCTGCCATATTTTCTTTTCTTCTTTTATTCTTTTGCGTGTGATCAAATACTTTATTATTGTGCCATATAACTTCAACATCTCAATTCGGTGGTGGGCTTCATAACAAGTGGTATCAAAAAGTTCTGGACATAATTAACACAACAAGTGGTATCAGAGCCTAGGTTCAGCAGTTCCGCAAGTACGCTGGGTTTGATTTGTTCGAGATTTTTTTTTAGGATCAATTGTATATTTCTCAATCAATATTATTGGTACAATAAAATATCCTAATTTACCTGCCATATTTTCTTGTCTTCTTTTATTCTTTTGCGTGTGATCAAATACTTTATTATTGTGCCATATAACTTCAACATCTCAATCCGGTGGTGGGCTTCATAACAAGTGGTATCAAAAAATTCTGGACATAATTAACACAACAAGTGGTATCAGAGCCTAGGTTCAGCAGTTCCGCAAGTACGCAGGGTTTGATTTGTTCGAGATT
>CAIGRP010133540.1:0-18965 GCA_903798385.1 Fraxinus cuspidata | reverse complement strand
ATGTCATTTTCACTTATTTTCTCAATTAAAAATTATGAAATGATCAATATATCATTCTCTTTAAATAAAACAAAAAGAAAGGAAAAAATCAATTGCAATTACAGTCTCCATTTTTAAAAAAAAGTTCAAATAAGTCTCAAATAAATTATTAAAATGGTAATTAGCATATAATATCCCTATCTTTCACTATTATTGAACAAAACATCCATACATTTTTTTTTGGCATTTTCATCATTATATGTCATTTTCACTTATTTTCTCAATTAAAAATTATGAAATGATCAATATATCATTCTCTTTAAATAAAACAAAAAGAAAGGAAAAAATCAATTGCAATTACAGTCTCCATTTTTTAAAAAAAGTTCAAATAAGTCTCAAATAAATTATTAAAATAGTAATTAGCATATAATATCCCTATCTTTCACTATTATTGAACAAAACATCCATACATTTTTTTGGCATTTTCATCATTAATTACATATTTAATTGCGCAAACTATCATTTCTGTCCATTTTCATCTAATATCTCAATAAAAAGCTATGAAATGACGAATATACCCTTCCATTTAAATAAAAAGTTAAAGAATTAATTGCAACCATAGTCCCAATTTTTTTAAAGTGCAAAGAAGTCCACATGAATTATTAAAAAAATTTAGTTTTTTTAAAAAAAATTTCAAACGAGTCCCGATTAAATTAATTTTTAAAAAGTTAAAGAATTAATTGCAAGCATTGTCCCAATTTTTTTTAAAAGTGCAAACAAGTCCACAATAAATTATTAAAAAAATTAATTTTTTTTAAAATAAGTGTAAACGAGTCCAGATTAAATTTATTTAAAAATAAAAAAAATTAAAAAGTGCAAACGAGTTCCAAATAAATTATTAAAGAATTAAAAATTTATTTTTAATTATTTAAATATGAGGGTATATTCGTCATTTGACATCTTTTTATTGAGAAATTTGATGAAAATGGATAGAAATGATGGTTTGTGTAATTAAGGGTAAAATGACTAAAAAAAAGGTAGGGACGTTTTTTGCAATAATAGGAAAATGTAGGGACATTATGTACTAATTACCATTTTAATAATTTATTTGTGACTTATTTAAACTTTTTTTAAAAAAATGGGACTGTGATTGCAATTAATTTTTTTCTTTTTCTTTTTGTTTTATTTAAAGAGAATGATATATTGGTCATTTCATAATTTTTAATTGAGAAAATAGGTGAAAATGACCTTTTGCGCGATGAAATATGGAAATAAGGGTGAAAATGCCAAAAAATGAAAGGCGATAACGTTTTCCACAATAACAATGAAAGGTGGAGACGTTATGTGCTAATTACCCAATAAGTTATCAATGGAATGAATCTACAGTCGACGAAAAAGTCAGAAAGTATTTAGCATTTGTTTGATGTTTGACTTAAGGAAAATATATGGATCTAGTGCTTGTTTGATAAATCTCCGCTAAAATTTTATCAACGCAAAATTTCAATTTTAACCACAGATTTCATGAGATATACAACTCTTATCAAAATTTGCTTCTCTTTTCTCGCTTTGGTCGGAGGAAAAAGTGCAAAAACTTATTGCCTTTTTTTAATCCCCTATAAGATAAGTTGATTAGAGCACTACAAGAACAGCTGTCTTGATTCCTTGCTGTTGACCCAGTTGATAAATCCCATATAGTGGTGGTAACTTCCAGGAAAATAGCCTTTTAGAAAAAATGCAAGTGGACTTGAACAATGAATCATCACATATTAAGTAAACAGATACTATGTAAAAAAGTGCAGTGATAAGTGGAAGACTTCCAGTGCATAAATTACTTCTTCTTCCTTGTTTTAGTCCTGTTCAGTTTTGTTGTGGCGATGAACTCTTGGTTTACTATGTTTTCTTCATGGTTTAAAATTTTCTTGTTCTTTTTCTTTACCAGTCTGTGAAACCCGAGGTTTTTCTTCTAAGGGTCTATTTGATTGTAAATGTGAAAAATAAGTGGAAAGAAAATGAATTATAGGGAATTGAATTGCCTAGAAAATGTTTTACTGGGAATTGTAATTAATTGTGTTTGATTGATATAATTTTCCACCTAGAAAATGTTAAAAGTTTGGTGTCCGTTTGACTTTATTTTTCATGGAAATTGTCCATTAAAATGATAATTTTTTTTTACCATTAGGTCTAGTATTTATTCCAATTGTCATAAAAAAAAAAAAAATCATATCGAATATCATTCGTTTGGATTTGTTTTATATGAAAATTATCAATAAAAATTATAATTTTTTTTTACCATTATGTCTAGAATATTTTTCAATTGCAAAAGAAAAAAAAAGTGGAAAACCATTTTCCCACCAAAGTGGTGGGAAAACTAAGGGTATGTTCTCTTTACCATTTTCAAGTCGTTTTCTGTTTTCGATTTTTCAAAATAATGAAAACGAGTTCTTTTTCCCATTTTCGAAAACGTATTTTTGAAAACAAGTTAAAAATTTATAAAGAAAACACAAAACGACAAATTTGTCGTTTTGAGTATTTTCAATTATAATCAAGTCAAAATTTTCAAAACGCGTTTTTGGTGTTTTCAAAACAATTTTTCAAAATATTAAAAAGAACACATTTTCAACAATCTCAAAATGGACACTCAAAATACAAAACTCAAAATTTTTCCCACCAAAGTGGTGGGAAAACTAAGGGTATGTTCTCTTTACCATTTTCAAGTCGTTTTCTGTTTTCGATTTTTCAAAATAATGAAAATGCGTTCTTTTTCCCATTTTCGAAAACGTATTTTTGAAAACAAGTTAAAAATTTATAAAGAAAACACAAAACGACAAATTTGTCGATTTGAGTATTTTCAATTATAATCAAGTCAAAATTTTCAAAACGTGTTTTTGGCGTTTTCAAAACAATTTTTCAAAATGTCAAAGAGAACACATTTTCAACTGACAAATTTGTCGTTTTGAGTATTTTCGGTTATAGTCAAGTCAAAATTTTCAAAACGTGTTTTTGGCGTTTTCAAAACAATTTTTCAAAATGTCAAAGAGAACACATTTTCAACAATCTCAAAATGGACACTTAAAATACAAAACTCAAAATGAATTCAAAACTCAAAACACAAAACTGAAACACAAAGAGAACAACTCCTAATTCATTGAAAACCAAGAAAAGAGGGTCACGCGGGGAGTTGGGGGGAAAACAAATTGCTTAGAAAATTTTATGTATCAAACAAGCAAAAAGTGGAAACTTGGAAAATAATTTCCTAGTTCCACGGAAAAACTTGCATATCAAACATGGCCTAAGAGTACTTTACTGTTTTACAATATCTTATACTGATCACTGTGCGTCCATAGTCCCGAAATCCAATTCAACGGGTTCGTTTCCATGATAAGTATGCAGTTCCATTCAGTGGAGGCTACTACACAGGTGGTGAGAGACTTGTAGGCTGGAATCTGTCGTATTACAATACTGTTGGAAGTTATCTTCGATTTCCACCCACTCAGAATGTCTATAAAACTGTTGCCAAGGGTGTTTACAAGCTTGAAGCTCACTTATATTTCCGGTGGCCATACGTGTACTATGATAATGGAAGCGATTCCAGGTATGGATCCCATTATCATAGAACTGTTAGTAGGTCGGGCACTATCATATTTTTGTTGAACGAAAATATGAAGGGGTTCTTGTCAGAAGTTTCTAGGAAGCTCTGCATGGTGGGATCGACTTCTTGGCAATCTGTAGAAGGTAACTTTCTCAATCTTGATGGTGTTCTTATACTCAAGTTTTCCATGGAGAATTCTTACGTCTTTTCTAGTTTCGTCAGTGGTACTTTTGAGCCCATAAGTCTTTCTAATGACTTGGGATATTTTGAACCAATTTCGATATATGATTTCCCTTACCTGTCCAGTTATAGTTACTCGGTGGTTACGCAAGAAGTTATTGGTGGGTGTTATGGGGATGCTGATGTCCCAGAAAAACCAGTCTGTACACCTGGAGTTGAAGGATTTTTGCTCTATTTTTCCCACAGGGACCATCTCTGTTGAATTCGAGTATGCTACTGAGTGCAAAACATCCCAAAAAATTGTACCCTCTTTGTTCGGGGTAGAGGATACTTGCCTAGTTTTTTGTAGATAGATGATAGAGAGAGAAGATGAGAGAGGGAGAGAGGGGTGATTTGCCTGGAAAATAAAAATTTACACGTCCATATGTAAAATATTTTCTTTTGTTTTTGAAGACGTGATCAATTTTTGAAAAATATTTTTTATAAAAAAAAAAAAATGTCAAATCAAACATCCCAAGAATTAAAACTTGGGTGAAAAATAAAGCAAATCAAACACACTTTTATTATTATTCATTTTTCCAAATAAGGTCATATATCGTGGACCGCCCGTGCAACCCCCAGGGCTTTACGCTTCGAGGCAGCCATCTACCATTTCTTAGGCTAGCAAGCCTGAAACAACCAGCAAACTTAATGCTAGACAATACCTATACGATGACACCATTAGTGCATTATTCCATAAGATAGGCCATGTGCCTAGCTGTTAGTGATCTTGTCGTGTTGTTTGGGAAGGAAAGTACACTCGAAACGTGACACCGTGTGTTGTAACGGAACTAGGAGCCGGGAGTGTGCAATGTTTCCTTTTTATTATTTAGGAAAAGTAGCATATTTGGTCTTCCAATCTTTCAAACTAGCATCAGATCTAATTTGACCTTTAAAATCGAGTGAAGAGATAAAAATTTCATCCCTTAAAATAAATCTTTAAAAAAAAAAAAAAAACAAGGGACAAAAGAAAAAGAAAAAAGAAAAAGAGGAATAAAAACATAATCAAATGTACAATAATAATTTTCTTTATACTAGTCGTTGACACGTGCGCTGTACGAATTTTATATTTGTTGTGTGTTTTATCAGTGTAGAAATGTAAATGTTAAAAAAAAAGTAGTTTAAAATTTATTGGATTTTGCAACCGTCTTGGGAGCATGTTATTGCCTTGCTAATCCTCTATCTAATAAGATGATCATTTCAAAAGCTGATATTACTACATAAAGAAACTAATAAAAAAATTAAATTGAAAACATCACGTATATGTAGAATATGACAGTACATGATAATAGAAACATTTGATATACATAAAGATTGTTTTCAGCTGGTCAGTGATGCAAATATAGCTAGGGTAGCTACCCCCCAATAGGGGGCCGCCATGTGGCGTTTGTCAACCTTTTTTGTCAAGGTTGTTTGTACAAGTAGAATTATTGAAATCTTTCTTTCAACAAATACGGTCGAAATGAAACTTCAAGAACAACATCGTGAATTCCACTCGAAGTAATTCCAGAAAGCACATCACCTTTCGTTGACATAATTTAGAGAAGCAATCAATAAAAGCCTCGTGGATCATTATGGATTAACAACATTATTGGAGAAAAAATGTATAAGAAGAAAGCACCGTCTTATTTATTTGAATGGGTTAATTACAAGTGGAAGATAATTAAATTCCAACTTTAAGTGAATTCTGATTCTGATTTCCGTGTATGTGCTAAATAGTATTCTCTCATCTAATGTTCTCTTGATTTGATCAAACTGAAATTTTAGTAAGGCAACTAATAACATAAGCAAGTCAACAAATGCAATTTTAATGTTTTTTTTTCCTTAATTGCCATGTCCTTCAATGATTCTTTTATGCTATTTTTTATTTTAAAAATAAAATAAGAAATTGAAGCTTTCCTTTTAAAATATCTCTCCATAGTTGTTGACATTGAATTGAATACTCGTAAATAAAAATTTGCAATAAAGATTATAAATTTAATGAAATTTTAGCAAGACAACTAATAACATCAGCAAGTCGCAATTTTAGTGATTTTTTTCCTAGTTGCCATATATTGATTCGTTTTCTTATTTTTTATTAAAAAAAAAAATTTGGGTGGGCAGTGGCCCATCCATAGCTCCACCAGGTGGGTTAAAAAAAAAAATGAAATGAACTCTCCGCGATGCGGACAGGGTGTCCGCACTGCGCAGACACCAGTCTCCGCGCAGTGCAGAGATTGCTTTATAGTTTTTTTTGTACAAAAAATGAATATTGGGTAAAAAAATTGTGACGTTTATTCAATGGAAGCACATAGCGCTGCGTCGTACGCTGCCTTTTCTATGCTCGAGAACTTTAATAGTAAAAATGAGCTATATAAGTGGAAATTACTCCTACACATCTGCTCAAGTGGAAATATTATACAAGTACAACATTGATTTTGCATATTCCAACAAGTTGGTTAAAGAAAAAAATACCCAATAACATTTCCTTGTAGGAGTTCTTTAATTTCAAAAGCCAACATTGACTAGGAATCAAGTCTTAATTCTCCAAAAGAACAAAAAAAAGTTACAAATTGTTAAGAGTCACATTATTCATCAACAAGGCATTATGCTTCCACTATCTCATGGGATGTTCCAACATAAGTGATTTTACATATCTCCAGACTTCAGACTGCGTGGAGAGATCTCTCCGCGCGCGCGGCGCGGAGAGATGGAATTTGGTGGTGTTGGGGTGAGTCGATTTTTGGGATGCAGTTATTGGAAAGGAAGAAGATGGGGGGAGAAAGGCAAGGCCATATTTCTCTGGAAAATGTGGTGTTTGGTGAAAGAAAAGGGTTGTTTTCTACACAAATATTTTGAAAAAGGATATCTGTTCAACCTATTTTCGACGTCATCTTATACATAGTTACTAACATTAATATTAGGGTGAGTTGAACATGAAATTTGAGAAAATAAATTATAGATAATTTATGAAAATTATTAATTAATTGTGTTTGATTAATTTAGTTTTCAATCAAAAGATATTATATTTGTCCATTTTTTATTTAATGGGTAGATGAAAAGGGGATAGATGAGAGAGAGAAGAGATGGTGAATTATCTGGAAAAAAATAAACCATCTTCAGAAGGTTTTCGATGGCTGGTTTAAAAAATTAACATACAATATCAACCAGAGAGCCCCAATCTGCAGATTAGTCGTAGATAAGATTGCGATATGGAAAATGTAACATATCGCAAATTGAATCAATTGTGTAAATAACAAACTTTTCGAACAGTTAAATATGTAACATATCGCAAATATTTTTTCGAACAGAAAAGATGGCAATATTTTTTCTTCACTTTGCTCCTTTCTCCAGAAATGCCTTCATCATTGGCTCTTGGAGGAGAAGGGACTCTTGGAGGAGAAGGGAAAGGGAAATGGGGTATGAGGAAATGGAAAGGAAAGGAAAGGGGAAAAACGTGAAGTGTGAAACTCCCGTTTCTCTCCGCGGAGCTGCATTTTATTTTTAGTTTTTTGTATTTTTTTTAAAAATGACGTCATCTTTATCGGATACGCCGTCGTTTCTCTCCGCGGAGCTGCATTTTATTTTTAGTTTTTTGTACTTCATTTTTTTTTAAATGACGTCATCTTTATAGGATACGCTGTCGTTTTTTATAGCCAGCTTGGAAAAAAAAGAAAAAAGAAAAACCAATACTATAGTAAAATCTCATTGGATACTATTTCATTTACAGTAGCCACTCAATGCCCTTTTTATATAGTATGGATAATAGAAATAAAAGCAGAATTTTCAACCAAATGGACACTATAAGAAAGTACAATTAATCAGGCTAGGTTCTTTGGCAAAAGTGAGCCCATTCAACATAAAACCCAACAAGTTAAATGGGCCCAGTCTAAAACGACATGACAATTGGCCCAATGTTATATATCCAACAGGCTACAAACTCTAAACTCGCACACTTCGTTAATAAAGACTAACGATTAACTCTCTCTCTCTAGGGTTTTTTTTCCATTTTTCTCGCTCGCACAAAAAAAATAAAAAAAAAGGTTCAATCAACTGGATTTAGACTCTCGATAATTTGCAATCATAGCCGAAAGCGGAATGGATCTAGAGTTGGTGGGACGCCATGCGCTGCTTTTTGACGACGACGCCACGGCGTCGTTCGTGAATTCCGGTGACGCCCTTGTTGATTGGCACTCCCTCCAAATTGACCGGTTTGACGTCCGACACTTGCTCGCCGCTCCGCCGCCGCCCCGTCACCGTAGTCGCAATCCCCAACCTCTCTTCTCTGATGACCCTGTCCTTGAATCTCAACTCGATCATGAGCGATATCTTGATCTCCCTTCTACTCCTGATCAGCCAGGTATAGTGAAAATTCCTGAATTTCCATTTTCTGGAGCTTGTAATGTTTTTGCTTCTTTATTTATGGTTTTCAAGGCTTCAATAGTGCTGTTTATTTTCTTGAAGAGATAATTATTTAGGGGGTGCTTGGGGGAGGGGGTTGCCGAGAGCTTTTTGTGGTGAAATTTTTTTTCTCCTAAGTACCAAAAAGAAATTGGCGATTGATAAATTTTCGTCAACCTTATCAAAGAGACATTGATTGACACGAAGAAACCCTGATCTTCCTGATGTCTGCTAAATTAGCAGATTACTCTCCAGTTGTGAATATTGAAGAAGATCTGTTGCCTTTAACTATTGTTAGTATTTATCACAAGCTTTGGTAGAATATATGGCACCATAATCTGAATCCATTTTATCAATTTTCCAAGAGACGATTATAGAACTTTTTTTCAGTATTGTTAAGAAAAACCCCTATTAGTTTGTTTTATAAAGAAAAAGAATTGCTGAGAAGGATGCACTTTACAGCTAATAAAGCTACTATTTATGAAAAATGGAAATTTGCATAGAGATTGTGATTTTGGAGGTGTTGTCGTCGTTGGGGTGAAATAAATTTATTTTGAAGTCTCCTTAAAAAAAACAGGGTAGTACAAAGGAAGGATGGAGTAACTTTCTAGTTTGTGCTGGTATCATACTTCTTTGCAATATGCTTTTGAGTTTGCAGGAGGGCTGTAAACTATGTTGCTTCCTCCATTTACAAGTAAGATTTCTTTTTATATTTTCTTGAAATTTTCTTCCTCCATTTGATGGTATGTTTAAATGATTCTCTGAATTTTAGTTCCTTCTTTTAGTGTTTAATGGGCCATGTCAATATTATTCAAAATGTCTTTTGTCCAGAGTTAGAAGACGATGAAAAGCCAACAAATACCGGTGGTTACCGCGCTGTTGCCTTCTCTTATGGAAGCACTGATGATTCTGCTGACCAAAGGAAGGCTGATGCTGGGTTGGAATCCTCCAGATTTTGCCCTTCCTTCCCTGTTCCTGAAAACCTTTCTCAAAGCTTGGTAAGTTTGGGGTTTTCAGTCTGAGGATTTCTGTGTATTTAGTGTACTTGATCCATTTTTCTTGATTGCTGACCGGATTTCCCCAAGATGGCCAACTAATAATTGTCTAAGGTGCATATGTTATCTAAGGCTCATCATGTCTAAGTTTTCAGATGCTCGGAGCAGGGACGGACTTGTGATCTAAGGTTGCCATACACAGGCACCTTCTTTCGTTTGTTGTCATGACTTAAGGCCGTGCAGGTGGGATTAGGATAGAAATTTTCTTTATGAGGACTATCAGTTTACTACTTGAGAGGGCATTTGTATGTATATGATATGTAGTGCTCCAGTTATTGTGGTATGATTATTCTAGCCTGTTACCCCAATAGCTTAATGTCTTAATTAATATTTTGCAAAATTTAACTTTGACATTCTGTTGAGAAGTTCGAAGATTCTAATTTTTGATGGAGTCCTCCTTTCTTTCTTGCTTTGTGCCTCCTTTTTCAGCCTCCAACAGAGAAGCTACATCAGATAATTGCAAGGACTGCCATGTTTGTTAGCAGGCATGGCGGGCAGTCAGAGATTGTTCTGCGAGTGAAACAGGGAGATAATCCGATCTTTGGGTTCTTGATGCCCGACCATCATCTTCATACCTACTTCAGATATCTTGTCGACCACCCAGAACTTCTGCATTCTGACATTGATGGAAATTCTCAGAATGAGGGGAGGAAGGCTGGCAGTGAGCACAATGATCTGGACAGCATAGGGGGGGGAGCGTTGTCCATGCTTGGATCTGTATATGGGTCTGGGGAGGAAGAGGATGGTGACGATAATGCAGAAACTGGAAAAGAAGTTTCTGGCGAACCTACCAATGTTGTTGATAAAACCATTTCTCGTGGTTTGGAGAAGACAGAATTAATTGCAGATGCAGCTGATAAGTACGGGCCAGTATATAAGAACCCGCTTTCGAATAAATCGAATGTTCTTGCAGTGAAGAAGAATTCTTTGATTGGTGCTTCTAAGGCAGGAAGTGCTGGTGGTACTAAGAAGAAAGTTGACTCTGGTTCATCTTCTACTGCTGCAGAGAAATCGAAGGGTTCTGCTTTGACTCCTAAGGTCGAACCTTTAGTTCTGGAGCCTCCATCCGATTTAAAGAAATTGATTGACAAGATAGTAGAATTAATTACAAAATATGGAAAGCAGTTTGAGGCAACTCTTCTGGAACAAGATTGCAATAAAGAGAGATTTCTTTTCCTTCTACCGTCAAATCGGTATCATCCTTACTACTTAAAAGTCCTCCAAAAAGCTCAAGAGGTGTGCTTCTCTTCTATAATTACCTGTTGCACGTGAACTTACATGAATAGCTTGAATACAATATATCAAATGCGTCTGACCTTTTTGTAATTTTCTTGAACTGCTGTGTGTATGTTTAAGGCAAATGAGACGCTAAAAGAAGCTCTTGATAGTAATATCACGATTCTGGGCAGTCATTGTATTGGAAGTGTGTTTGAGTTTCATACAAACAAAATTAACTTATTTGTGCTTATGCTGCTGTCAAGTTTTCTTTTGCCTTACATAATCTGCATAAATCTTCTAGTTGATACTAGTATTCTGAATGTTAAGAATATCATTTCTAATCATGTCAATTACTTTCAAGTATCCTTTGTTTGTTTTGCACTAGGACCTGCATTTCATTGTTTACCTGAAATAAATTTCTCCTTTGCCTTTTATGGCAGAAAATTGCACAATTTTGACTTTGGTTTTACTAGTGTTAACCTATACATTTAGTTTTGTTAGAACAGCTGGTGCGCATTGAAATTGGTGGTAGTTCTACTCTTCAAAATTATGCATGACATTATATTCTGTTTCATTCTAAGAAAACACCAAACTATGTTTGAATTTTCCCTTGCCATCATGCCTACTGGATATATATAAACAACTGCTAGCATTTCACGGGGAGAGAGTCTCTTTGAGTTTTGATTTACTTATCTTGTTGATTTTGCACAATATTTCTGCTTTTTAACTCTCATAATGGCCTTTTATTACCTCTCAGTCAAAGGTAAATGGCAAGGGATTCCATTTTGGAAAAGATGACCCAGTAGGACGAGGGATGGACAAGAAAGCTTCTGGACTCAAGGAAGGTGATTCTTCGTCCTTAGGTTGTGACAATCCATTTGAATTTGACAGGAAAGAGAAGTTTAAGATGACAATAGGTAAATCAAAGAAGGATGCACAGGAGACCGAATGCAGAGGAACACAGCAAGAATTTGGAGTCACTGTAGATGCTGCTGCCGCTGCCGCTATTCTTCAGGCTGCCACAAGAGGTGTCAAGCATCCCAGTTTGGGAATCATTACAAGCTCACCTCTGAATGTTAATCATGGCAGTGAAGATAATCAGGCTTCGAGTTTTGGTGCTCTCCCTTTTACTCAACCGCATGGCATGACTGAAAAGCCTGATAGGAATGGAGGTCATAATGTTTCTGGTCCTGTTAACAAGACAATTGCTAGAACAGCTGCTCTTGAAGCTGCTGGTGAGGCTGATTCTTCTGAGGCGCACCTGACCAAGGAGCAAAAGCTGAAAGCTGAGAGGCTCAAAAGGGCTAAAATGTTTGTTGCAATGTTGAAAAGTGGAGCTGTGCCTTATAAAACTGGAACATCTCGAGGCTCATCATTAGAACCTCAAGAATCGGGACTCACGAAATCTGCTGGTGAGGTTAGTCTTACTGGTAAACTCAGAGAAGGCAGCTCTGCTCCCGTAGATGATAATAAGCTGGTTACTGATGAAAAGCCAGAGAGGGATAATTTTGCTGCGGAGCATAGTGAGCGAGTATCAAGAAGGAAGTATAGATCAAGATCTGGGGAACATGAGGACGAGGAGGGTGATGAAAATGGAGGAAAAAAGGCACACAATGAAGGGAACTCAAGACGGAAGTACAGGTCAAGGTCTGGGAGACAAGAGGCGAATGATGTGAATCGAGAAGAAACAGAGACGAAGCACTCGAGGAAAAAACACCGCTCTCATTCTTCTTCTCTGGAAGATGGAGAAAAAAGTGAAGAGGACAGGGAACGTAAGTACTCGAAAAGGAAGCACCAGTCTCGTAGTTCACCACAAGAGGAAGATGATTACGAAGACAGAGATACAGAGGAAAAGGATCCTAAACGATATAGGAAGAAGCATCGATCTCGCCATTCTTCTTCTGAACGCTCGAGGAAGAGGCATTCATCCAAGCAATATTCACGCGAAGAAGAGGATGAAGATGATGAAGAGGAAAGGCAAAACAGGCACTCAGGGAAAAAGTACCGTTCACATCGTTCTGCACACCATAGCAGACGCAGTCGTAGGCACAAAGAAAGGCATTCTTCTAAAGACAGAGAATCTCGAGACCACACCAAGGACGATTGCTCTTCTGATGAAGAGCATCAGCGCCTGGTTAAACATAAAAAGGGATCTGACGCAGAAAGAGATGAGTTGGAGGAAGGTGAGATCAGCTCCAAAGCTTCAGGTGATTCTAGAGGAATTGCTAGCGGCCATGTCAGTAGAGAAACTTCACTTGATGCATCGAATTTGTACCAGAGGGCCCCATCATCTCAACCCCAGGAAGCAACGACTGAGGTCTCTGATGATCTTAGAGCCAAAATCCGTGCAATGCTGATGGCAACGCGGTAGTATTTATGTTCCGTCAAGATTGGTAAAATTGAATGGTAATTGTAATGACAACGGAAAAAAGACAAGCAAAAATATGAAAGAGTTGCTTCAAAATTGTGAACTTGTAAAATGTTGTTGTCCTTGTTTTGGGGGAATCCAAATCGATCTTTGCTTCAATATTTTCCATTTTCGTATTATTGATGCGTTCATAATTTTCTACGGTAAGTGTGTTTTGAGATCCTTTTTTCTTATAAATGAGTTTTGTAATAGTGATTTTTGAAAAATGTTTAGATAGAAAGTATGGAAAAGTTATAGATTTATGTACTAGAAGAACATGTGATTGAAAATGAGTTTGAAAAAGAAATGAACTTTCAGAGAATGAGATCAAACTAGAGCTTATATTGTCAGTGTAGTCACGATGTGTTTTTAATTATTTATTTATTTTATGACGAGATAAGTTGTAGCTAAGCTTGGTTTCTGTAGAAGAAATTTTGAAATGCAATTAGACATTTCGAGACCAATACCTTAAAAAATGCAAAAGGCAAGGGAATACATGATAATGTACAATCAAGCAAAGACATAATGATTGACCATACTTTGCCCTTTCTTGTCCCAAGGATAGAAACAAATTAATCTCATCTCTCGAATCCTCCTTTTATGTGGATCCCAAATGTTCAAACTATTTCTTCTTCATACCTCTCTAGAGTATCAAACTTCTAATTGTAAAAAATGAGTCCACGAATGAATGACCCATTTAATTACGAAATTACTTGACATTTGAAATTTTATGTTTGTTACTTTTCCAAATTAGTCGTTGAACCCTCTCTTAAGTATCCAACTTCTAATTGGAAAGAATACAAGTCCACAAATGAATGACACATTCGCCGCATTGTCCTAGGAAGAAATACGAGATTACTTGACCTTAAATGAAATTTTATGTCCTCTACTACTCCAAATCAGTCATTGAACTTAAATCTTGTTACATTTAGATTTCTAAATTCAAATAATTTAGTCATTTTTTTATACAAATAATGAGTTTTGACTCTTCAAATCTGATAATATACGCACTCCGAATTATCATTTCTTTGCCTTCTTTGCCACCACTTCTCGTAACCAATGGGGGTTGGATTGATTATATGCCACTTTTTGTTTAATTTCTGTTTGGCGGGAAATAAAATCAAATTTTTAGTAGATTTTGATGATATTGATTGAAAAGCAGTAGAACCCATAAAATATATAGTTCAAGCATCTATTTGGTGAGGATTAAAATTAAATTTTTAGTAAATTTTAATAAAAGTTGATAAAATGTGTGATTGAGAAGTTGTATGATCCTAAAATATATAATTTTGACTGGAATTAAAATTTGAAATTTAATCGTACCAACTCATTCTACAAAGTCGGCATTTTCTTCAAGAAGGTGGTGGTTCTTCAAAGTCAGCATTTTCCAGTACTCCGGCGTATATGTCGCCGGAGGTAGCTCGTTGCGAAGAGCAAGGATTTCCGGCCGATATTTGAGCTCTTGGGTGCACAATTATTGAAATGGCAACTAGATTTAGTCCATGGCATGAAATGGAGACCCTGTTTCTAAAGCATCCCCTTTTCCACACCATGGAGGAGAATTTTGGGGACTAGAGAGATTTCACCAGGAAAACTCCTACTAGTGTGATGGATCAAGGCTTTTGAGATTCATTGGATTCGACCGATTCTTCCCCAAATCCGACCCACATTTTTTCCTCTTCGAATTCTCCTGCCGACAGGATCAGGCATTTGATTACATATGAAAATTCAAGTTTACCAGATTGGGAGGAGACTGGCTGACAGTCAGGTGCAACCAAATTGAAGAAATTTCAAATCCTACATTTTCCAGCTCAATTGAAGAAGAGATTCAAACATCAATTCTCATTGAGGATTCATCATTTGATTGTTTCAGTGATTATCTTAGGATTATTGAAAATAGTTTTAGTATTAAAACATTCTTAGTGACAAGTGATGAGAATGTCAAAGATGTTTCTGCATCAACAATTCTTATTTTCAAAGAAAGTTAATGGAATTAGTCTCTCATTCAAATCAAATTTCTTAATAACTCATGCTTTATTTTGTACTATTTTCCTGTCGTTTTCATGGCAGCGGCGGAGGTTCGAGGCCGGAGGAGACTTGAGTTTCAGTTAGTTGATAGTACAAGAAGCATTCTCATCACTTATTTTTCTATAACTTAAAAAATAAGTCTAAATCATTGAGTGTTGATCATATCACATATCAAATTTTCATCATGAGAACTCAAAATCTTGAATTAATTTAAAGTAAATCTTAATCATTCAAATGTTGAAACCCCAATAGCCCATATTGATTTTTTCATTGGAGATGATGATCCTAAAGCTTGGATTTTTATCAACTTTGTTCAAGAGGGAAAGAACAAGGCATTTCTACAATATTCTTTAGCTAATGCCTAAGGTGGAGTAGGTAGTGTAAGCTTAAACATTTTAAGTGATTACCAAAAACAAGAAATGATACTTGCCAAGAATCTGGCCCCACTTTAGACATGCCATTTCTTCATTGCCGTCGTCAGCATAAAACATGTTATCGAAGGTGAACTTCGATACTTGTTGCAGTACTTCCTATCGAGGGAATGGAGTGGCTCATAATCTTAGCTCTTTAGATATTATAGGTGTTGGTGATAGAATCTAGTTTAATTGTATTATGCTTCCTATATCGTCCACAGGTCACGGTGGTGCCATTAAAATTTGAGTGCTTCATATTGAAGTTTCCATGTTGTGAGCAGCTCATTTTATATAATACAAAGCTACTCACCTAAACTCACATGTGCATTCTAATCGTATCTTCCCTTAAGTCTAAATTTTATTGTGCTTACTTCTATTGCTACAAAACAAACTAGATAAATGTTGACTTAACGTGTTATTTGCGAGGGACGGAAAATTTTGAGATCCAAAGCCGAACATTGCTTAAAATTAGCAACCCTATACAATGTCGAGAAATGTAAGGACGATAGGGTCTATTTGGCATGATTTTAAAAAAATCGAAAATTACTTCCGAGACTAAGAAGTTACTATTGACCTATAGGGATAATTTTTTTTAACCATACTTTGTCTAACTAAAAGTGCTGTAAGAGAAAATTGACCCAACTTGACCAAGAAACTCTTCTACAAAAATGTAGAAACAAAAACTATCACAAACAGACTCTTAATCTTCCTCGTGATTTTTGACAAACACAAATGGAAAAAAAGGGAAACTAATAGGAAAGTAGTTCAACACCATAAATAATTAAGTAGTTGGGACATATATATGTAAATATCAGCAAATCTTCATGGTTTATATAGTTTCTATTCTTCATAATTCGATTATCTTCTTATTCTTCTTCCTCTACCTTTGCAACTTCGGTCTTCAAGTTTCACTTGTTTTTTCCATCGTCATTCATCTGATCCAACCTCCTTACATTCTCCATGTGCTCTTTTATGTAATAATGAAGACCGTGAATCATCAATCCCAGAAAAAGGGCAACACCTGCAAGTCAGGAAATCCCAAATCCTCATTTTTTTTGTTTGGACTGAATTTCCTTTCAATTGAGGAAAAATTAGAAAAAAGGCAAGGAATTCACCTTAAAGTGAAGCTTCGTGAAGATGGCAGGCCAAGATAGAATCCGTGGCATTAAGTGGGCTCCCATCCATTAATCGCTTCTGAGTGTTTATTATACCATACAGAATGGACACCAAAATCACAAACAAAATCCCTTCGGCGGTGGACGCCACCATCGACAGTGGTGGACCCAGCATTGAAGTTCAGCTTGGACGGACGTCGACCGGTCAACATCAACAATTAATGATCGTAAGAGCGATGTCGTTTATTAATATTTAATTAAATAATATTAAAAATTATTCAATATATATGTGTACGACATATTTCGCGTATTAAAATACAGAAATCGTTACAAATTATATTTTTGAGAAATACAAATAAATATGAATATTCTTGTAATGGTTGAAGACGAGGAGCCACGTGGCTTGAATCCTAGGCTTCGAGATTTGTCGATAATTTCATTTGTCGAGAAACTTGACTTGTTTGATACTTGAATTTCGGAGCTTGGATTTGCACTTCGAAACTTGGACTTGATTTTGATTTAATTCGAAGAAGACTTTGATCTTCTTGGGTTTAGATTTTGATCTTTTTCGTGTTCGTTGGATTTGAAGTTGAGATGATTTCTTCTCTTCTCCCGACTTTGGAATTTTTTCAGCACTTTGTGATTTTCTTCTGCACTTTTTTCTCTTCCACCTCATTCTTTATGAACCATTGGTTCTATTTATAGGGAAAATTTTTTGACAAATTTTGGTAACCACTCAATTAATTCAATTCAATTGATTATAATTGAATAATTGTGGATTTAGAAATAGTGGGACGAGCCTTTAAAATTTTATGGGCCTTAGTAGGTTTTAATTCAGTAAATTTAATTGGGCTAGTTATTTAAATTGACCCAACCCATTATTATTATAATTTTATTTTTATTTTTTATGTTTACAAAAACACACTAAAACGTAAAAAATTATTAATATTTAATTAAATAATATTAGAAATTATTCAATACATATGTAAACACACTAAAACTTGAAAATTATATATATATGAAAACGTAATTCAGTACCATCCAAAATACTAAAGAAATAAACAATAAAAACTATTTCACATTTAAACGGGAATTAAGTTTTTATATTTGAAAGTGATATGTTGTAGGGAGGATGATGATGATTTATTCATTAGATAATTGGGCTAATAATATTAATTTGGCTTGTGTATCCAAATTTATTTATTTTTTTATCTATTGGTTTATGAATTGATTGAAATTGTGATCTAAGACTCTTCGTAAAAGATGGTTATTTGTGTATGAAATCACAGTATTTGTTGCCTGAATGGGGTTGATAAAAACTTAATAATTCAGGGTTGAATACATTTTTGCTTCCAATAACTTTTAGGACTACATGAATGTTTTTTTATTAATCAAAAATATTGAATTATATATTCAACCTTACATCATATTCCATATTTTATGCAAGGGAGTGAAGAAAAATGATTCGGTCCAATTTATTAAGAATGTAGTTGTTAGCATCTCAATTATGTGATATTTCATAATAGAATAAAAAAGAGGAAATTACATAAAATCAGGTATTTAAAAATTGATTTTCAAAAATCAGGTTGAAAGTTTCTTTATTCAATAATCAGGTAATAATTTTATATAGAGCAAAAGCATTTATTAATAATATTAAAACCCTAATTGCATCACTTCCGTCTCTCTCTCTCTGCTTTACCTTCTCTCTCTCTCTCTCTCTCTCTCTCTCCCCCTCTGTGTCGTCTCCCTCCAAGGCCACCGTCGCAATCTCCCTTGCAAGGTTGCTTTCGCCATCGTCGGTGGTTGGGGTTGGGTGCGGTGGTGTGTTAGATGACAACGGATATGCGCCAGTCGACGCTGCTCAGAATAGCGACGCTGTAGAGAACGCAGCGTCGCGACGCTACAGTTCTTCGTCTTTCCATTTTTGTTTTTTTTTTNGGTTGGGGTTGGGTGCGGTGGTGTGTTAGATGACAACGGATATGCGCCAGTCGACGCTGCTCAGAATAGCGACGCTGTAGAGAACGCAGCGTCGCGACGCTACAGTTCTTCGTCTTTCCATTTTTGTTTTTTTTTTTTGTCGTGGGTGTGAGGACGACTGGATTGTAGTGATGTGGTGGTGGTGGAGGCGCGGTTGGTGTTGATGATGGTGGTGGCACCACGTGGAGCGGAGCGGAGTGGGGCTAGGAGATAGTGAAGTATGGGTTAGGCTGTGTGGTGGCGGATCGACGATTTTGTGGTGGCGATTTTTGTTGTGGTGGCTGTGGTGGTGGATCTGACGGTTGTGTGGTGATGGTGTTTTACGTGGTGGCAGTTTCGTGATGGTGTATCTGGGCGTGTGGTGGTGGTGGTGTTTGTGGCGACGGTGGTGTTGATATTGGTTTTCGTGAGGTGGTGGTGGTTTTGTGGCGGGAACGGCGACGATGTTGGTTATTGTTGGTGGTGTTGTACATGCGGTTGGGTGTGTACGGTGTCGTGACGATGGTCGTGGGTGGGATGAGATGGTCGTGGGTGCCTGTGACCAATTATTTGGTTGATTGTAACCATTAATTGGTTAATTTTTGA
>CAIGRP010133529.1:0-10542 GCA_903798385.1 Fraxinus cuspidata | reverse complement strand
TTTATTTTCGTAGTAGAAAAAATATTGTAAGATTCCCCAATTTAAAAAAAAAAAAAACACACACACACCCAAAACTCATTTCCCCTAAAAAAAACTCGTTAAAATGGATGTCAAACTGAGGCTCAATCTTTTATTAGATAGTATATCTGGTCCATATCTAAATATTTTGTTACACTTTTTATATTTGCTATTCTTTTGCCCATTTGAAAATATGAAGGACATATATGTCTTTTCATTCTCCATTGATGAACTTTTTAGGTGAAATTGACATCGATGATGAGATATATTAATTAATAGAAAAATGAGAACATAAGAGCGACAATGAGCAAATTTTAGGAATCTTTAGTACAACCAAAAAGTGGTAGAGCGAAAGAAACTATGGTGACAATATAACCAACATTTAGCGAATCATAATAGTCGAGGAGAGTTTCCTTGCAATGATTTGGCCGGCCCTAATCATTTTTTCTTCTTCTTCTTCTTCTTCTCATTCTCTTTATTTTTTTATTTTTACAAGAATCAGTCCAGTGACAAAAAATGTCTTTGATATGGGTAAAAATTGAAAGGTATTTATAAAAAAATAAAATTAAAACGAACGGATTATTTATAAAAGTACACAACTCCTCGTATTATTTTCCAAAGAGCTCTTATACATGCACTTTAACTGAAAGTGCAGCAAGTGCAAAATAGAGGGCAGATTTGAGCTCTGGTGGCCGGAAAACGAAGTAACCACCGCAGCCGAACGACACTAGGAGTGGAAGCACCGGATACCGGTGTGAAACGAAGGGGTTTCAGTGGAAAATATGGCCACAGAGCATTCGAGCAGGTGAAGAAAAAGACGACTCAAAAGGTGACTTCCTAATGAAGGACAAACAAACACAAGGACAAAATTCAAAATAATCAACATTAATACAGCACATAGTATGGTATTGAGGTTGTTTAGACAAAGATTTCAGTGATCCAATAGGCATATTCAATAGCAGATTTAACTCATTTCCGCTTTTGGAGAGTAAATGAAATAAGTTACCAAAGAACATTTGTAATAAGAAAAACTAATTACCATGATAAGGGATTTTCCGATTATTTCTCTGCGGACTACATCGCAGAATGATGGCACGTTCCACGGCCCTTCCAGCCACAGATATATTTCATGTGCGACCGTGTTTTATGCTTCTTTTTCCCGTTTATTGTCACCGGAGACGCCA
The DNA here is from genome assembly GCA_903798385.1 of Fraxinus cuspidata. Taxonomy (NCBI): domain Eukaryota; kingdom Viridiplantae; phylum Streptophyta; class Magnoliopsida; order Lamiales; family Oleaceae; genus Fraxinus; species Fraxinus cuspidata. The sequence goes on along the minus strand of CAIGRP010133529.1, from coordinate 9,340 downwards.
TGACGTTTAATTTCTCGGGAACCAGGATAGATTGGTGAATTGATTTCATGTCGTGAGTATTGTCTTCACAAGAAGAATGCTTGTCGAGCCATAATACAATGTCGGAGAAGACAATCTCGATGTTGTTATCTGGCTCTCCGGATGTCAAACCATGCCACATCCCGGAATATAGTTTTATGGTCTTGTCTGTGCTGCTCGCCCTCCCGTACAATGCCCTACTCACCTCAGGGTCCGTCACTGTATCTGCTTCACCGTGCAACACGAAGAATGGTAGTGTCACCTGTCGGAAAGCCACACCCAACAACCGTATGATAAGAATGAGTTAAATATGAGAACTCAATCGACCATCATTCATTAAATTACTTCCATCAAGACATTTGAAACTTTCGATCATTTACATCACTATCTTTTCTAAGCTGTAGGAAAGATTTCGCTTCATGTTTGGCTAAGCTTAAAATGTTTACTTATAATATGAACTGTGACAACCTCTTGCAAACTGTCTTCAAGATTCATGCTAGTTCTGAGCATTTCAAGAGCTGTTTTTAACCTCGGCTTTTCTTGGTATATCAACTTGTTGCTACGTATCTGCAGAGTAATTACAGAGACACAAATAAGGCCATTTACAAAATTCACTTCAAATTCTCCAAAGTAATGATAGGCTTACCTCTTCTCGTTTAATCGGATCCTTGAAGGCCGAATCAATAACATCCTTTGTAGGAACTATCTTCCATTTTGGTATTACGTCTTCCACCCGAGTTAGAAGACTTATAACTAGGGGGTGTGGCTTCACCTTCTCAGAGATCTGATGGCATGAAAAAGATAAATTAGAATAGTTATAGTCCAATTTTTTTGCTCCACCCCCATGTCAAATGAAACCTCTTTCTCAAGTACTTGTGGTCGACACAAAAATTTTACTGAAGCATAATATGATAAGCTTTTACAGCTCTGAAAATTGGATACCTTTGCTGGCATATTTGGTAGGGAGGATTAATAGGACCACGACGATGTTAAAGAAGTAAAAGAACTTAAATCGTGTTTATTATAGTGCCCAGTCCTATCTAAGAGTGTAAACGTGTTCTTCATGTCTAACACCATAATCGTCCACCCAACTCAATAATCAAATAAAGAACGTTCAATTACATTCCTACGACCTTACACATCGGAGCAACTAGAACAGCGCCATGCCAGAAAGCAGGGTCTTTTTTGTGTATTAACAGAGACACTGCTCCTCCCATTGACTCCCCATATAAAAATCTTCTTTTTTCCCTGTATTCTTCCTGCCCTGAATCCATGAAAGTAAATCCTTTTGAGTAAAGCTAAAACCGAATGCATTTGTTAAGTATAACTCAACAAGCATTACAAGTGTGCATGGAGCAATTTCTTTAGGCCAACAGTTCTTTTTAATCAAAATAATAAAAATTAATGGAGTTGTAGTGCAATTTCATTGGCAGCTTGAGCATAAGAACACGATCGAAGAGATCAAACTAAATTCTTTAGTATGTTGATTTCTTGAATAACTGAGTAAGAAAAGTAGCGAGGTCCCATTTCGAACAAGATCAAAATGATATGAGAGAATCAATTTATTATATAAAACAATCAAACATTATGAAAGAATGAATAATTATCCGTCCCCAGTGTCCAGCAATTAGCATCTTAGATTAGGATAAAGGATTTGTAAATTATTGTTAAATACAAATGATTTCTCTAGAAAGTATAAACTATTGTTAAATATAAATGATTCCTCTAGAAAGTTTAATGCTTTACTGAAAAATCAGCACAAGGGCAGAGTTGGAGAGTTTGGTAACTTACCACAAATTGACTTGAAATGGTCACTGCAGTCATTGACAATGTTGTCAAATCTTTTGATGTAACAACGAGCACCCATCGACCGCCCATGGCCTTCATAATCCATACCAAACACGGCATATCCATGACTAGCCAGCCTTGTTCCGCAGCCTAACCAAAATCCATTTAATCAGTGCTAAGAACTCAAATTTGGTTAAACCGACTACTAATACCACGTAGGCTGGCTTACTTAAGCCACACGATTATTGTTATTTATGAATTATGATGATTACTACTTCGTCAAAGTCCATTAATCATATTTTCAATAATAGGGACAAGTGACCAGTTCAGGCCTGTTAACCTAATCAACCAAACCAATCTACCCTGCATAATATTTGCTGGCTAAGAATTTGACCTTATACCAACATTTTATTTCTTGTTCATTTATATCTGTACACATGCAGTTTCTTTGGTAGGGTGAACTGCACGGTATTAGATAGTATAAAAGAAGACTTATTATCTGCAATTCAACTCCCAAAACCCCAAATATTTCCAAAAAAAAAAAAAAGCAAAAAAGAGAATAATAATGGATAGAAGATTATAAGAAGGCATGGGTCTCCATATTTTGGTTGGTTGGTATGAAGTCACAGGCCATATATTATAAAGCAAGAAAAAGGGCCACAGGGTATGGGCATAAAGTGCTCACTGTACATATTTAATTCACGTGGATGTGCAGAGATTACGTGACATTAAATGATAAGGCCGAGTTTCATATCCATGCACTTAATTGGCCTTAACATCGCATGGAGATATTAGACCAGAATCGACAACGTTAAATATGACAAATTACTATCTAATACCGCTTACTAAACATTTGACTTCTCCGTAAATAGTTCCGCAAATGAATAGATAACGTTCCTTCACCACTTTGTGAAAAATAGTCTTGGTATGAATATGTTCAAAATATTATCTCTTCATAAAATCATTTTTTCAGTGGGACAAAATAATTCCGGAGTCAAGATCTCAGTAACTGCTGCTGGTAGTACTCTACTTTTTTATCAATAAAGGAAAGACGAGCATTCATGACCTGTATTGGTATGTACAGAAACAGATACTGGCATTAAATAGAGGAGAAAAGTAGGATACATCACATGGGAAAAAATATCTTACCTCTCATGAAATTACCGCATTCCATGCCATAACCTGTAACCTCATTAATCAATCTTCAATAAGGAAAAAAAAATGCGCAACAAAAAATAAATAAATTTATGAAACATCTTTGTGCGTGTTTGTGTGAGAGAGAGACCATGGCACAGAAAAACAAGGGCCTTTGGAGATGAAAAAGGCAACCATCTGCAAGTAAAAAGCTGCACTCCTCTCGAATTATATATGTATTCCTGAACCCAAAATCATTAGAAAAAAAAAAAAAAACCGTTCTCATTTCAAACACGGATTTCATAAATCCACAATAATAATAATAATGCAGTGGATTATAAGATGGAATACATAAATGAATAGTTTGGGGTGAGCCGAGCGAGAAAATAAGGCAAAAAGTCACAGACAGACAGGCTAAATGAAAACCCACCACACGATATTCAACGTCCATGGGATTAAACATCAATATATGCTCAGTTTGTGTACTGTATACTGGATCTGCAGGCAGGAGCAGGAGCAGGAAAATATGGAGAGAAAACAAGTGAAATATGAGGGAGTTTATAAAGATTAAAAAGTGGAGATGGGTTTGTTTGATTTCAGATTTCTTCCTTTGACGTGAGAGTGACAAGATTCCAAAATTTTGCTGAGGTTTACGTGTAGACTACCAAGCTCGTATTCCAGATAATATTGAGAAATCAAATGCATGTATGACTATACTGCATTCACAGATTTAGACTCTCTCTCTCTGTAATATAAATATGTGTGTACGAATTCTTATCGCGAATCCCGCGATATATATGAAATTATTGTAATCTGAGTCGTGGACAGGTGTCCAGAGGAAATTGTTGAGCCCGAATTTTAGGGTTTAAAAGTTTGGCCCAGTGGTTGAAGAAAGAATTAAACTGCTGTAACAGTTGTTCGAAAAGAGTGCGAGCGAGCACATGATGTTTGGTAAGCTTTCAAGGTTTACTTGTCATTAACTAAATTATGTTTTAAAGTAAGTAATTATTTCGTTGCAGCTAATGGGTTGTTCGATAAAATCTTTAATTGTTAAAAATTAATTACGAATTTCATGAAATGTACAATTAATTGTTATCGATCTTAACTTTTTTACTTTCTCCTTTCTACAAAGATAGAATTACTTTCATTTTTTGTCCATCTCAAATTATAGGCAGCCTTCCGATTGAGAGCACAATTAATTTCTAAATTTATAAATACTCTCCAGATGATAGAATATATTTTTTAAAAATAAAGAGTTTTTTGAAAATGTTCTTAGAGAAATCTTTAGTAGAGTGGTGTTGAATTCAAAGCACGTTAAAAAGTAAAATGTACATTATATTCTCTTATGCAGAAGGTCGTGTTTGATTCAGTTAAAAAAAAATTGATAAAAATATAAATTTAATAATAATTTTTTTTATGGTATCCACAATTTTTATCAATTTTTTAACAACACATTTCATCAATTTTATTAAAAGCTACTAAAATATTAGTTTTTAACTAATGCAAACATGGATAAATGTTCTTTATATACAAAAAGTCTTTTGAAAACACTCTAATATAAAAAGCATTAGGTTTCAACTTCAAAACGTACTTGACATTCTTGAAAAATTATCATTTGGTATAATTTATTATCCATAGTAAGTTATAAATTATAATTCAAGTTTTTTAAATAAAATGTTGGTATAATTTATTCTCCCTAGTAAGTTATAAATTATAAAATGAAAGACATCTTCTTTTGCGTTAACGTGAGAAAACGCAAAACCATAATTTAAACTTGTATAGTTGTATTCAATCTCTAGACAAAAAAAATGAATAAAGCTTTTGTGTTGAGGTGATTATGCATATGTTTGGTTTTACTTAATAAGGTAGATTAAAATTTAAATAAAATATAATAATTAATTTTAATCACGGATCCATAAACTTTCAACTATACATGAAAATTAAACGTGCAAAAGATATCATGCTGATTCGTGAGAATTTATGGAGTCTTATATAAGACAACTATTTCACAAAATTTGACGTTAACTTGTAAAAATTATTCGAGACTCTTGTAAGACAACTATTTTATAAAGTTTTCCTATTACTAATAGGGATCTTCTTTGAATTGAAATCAACAAACAATTCACAGATCTATCACGTATCTATTTTTTTTTTTTAAGTTTATCGCGTTAGCCTTTTTTTTTCCCCTTAAATTTCTTTTGCCACTATCAAATCCAATTGCATTCAAATTGCAAACCAGAAAATTAGTTATTTTGACTTCGAAGTGGTGCCCCCCTTCAACGGGACATGATGAGAAAAGTACATAATAAATTTTCCGAGACCAAATTTTCAATATGGCTGTCCAAAGGACAAGAGATGAATTACTTCCAGCTACCACAAAATTGCACATGATTTTTCTTACATTTATATACATACATTAAATTTTTTGTTCTTTTTTCTTAAATTTGAACATCGACATTCATTTCATGCTACATTAAATCTCAATAGTCGAAATTGTAATAAAGAGCGAATATTGCACTACTTGCCCCTGACCTACTGTCTCAATACTGAGTTAATCTCTAACCTTTACAATAAGCAAATCGATCATCAACTTCTCATTATAAATGCCCAAATTTTTGGTATGAAATGCTCGAATGAGTTTAGAATAAATTATATAATCTGAAAACTACAAGAAATCATTCTTTATAATTCAGTCACATGTCGATGAAATGACAATTCAAGGTGATAAAATGTATAATTCAATCTCTTGATATTGATAATCCAGTGCGTACGGTCGGGCCATCTCATCCTCCAAAAAAACAAGACTTGAAATTTCGAATTCCACTCATAAGCTTTCTACCTGCTCTTATTTGCATTGCACGGAAGAAAAGAGTCAACAATATAGACATCTAGCATAGCAGTTCTCGTATAACAAATTAATAGTGGTGAAGGTAGTAGTTAGTTGCAGAAAGAGCAGTAAATTGAAATGGACAGAATTGATGGTACAGTATTGCTATCGAATAAAGATGAAAGTTATAGATCAATTTATAAGTGTGTGGACTAATCATCTTAACAAGATTGATCTTTTAAGATGAAATCTCAAGTCTTAATACAGTATTAGAGCTCATTAAATTTCAATGAGCGATTCAATCTGATTAAAACTCAATAAACACACGGATTTTAAGATTGATCTACTCAAATGAGTCATCATCTTCCGGAATCATGTTAAGGGATAAAATCTCATATCGAATAAAGATGAAAAACATAAATCAATTTATAAGGGTTTGTGTTACTCCTCTTAACAATGTAGACCTTTTAAGATGGAACTCAAATCTTAATAAGTTTGCTAATAGTAGTTGCAACATTTAATAACGTTAGGAAAGATACGAGACGTGTATGCGTGTACATGAATTTCACAGCACCCTTGACTATCATAGCAATTTCACAGCTTCTAAGCACCCAATAAAATGTGACATTTCAAGTTAAATTTCAGCAAATCCTTCTTTCGCATCTTTATTTTCTATCTTCCTTCCCTCATTGGAGCAAAACAGGAGCAAACGAAAGAGCAGATCTGTTTCCTCACCCTACTCTTCCCCAACCTCTGTTTCTCACTGCCATAGACTAGGATACAAAGTGCAAACAAGACCAGTTCCACCAGCAACCTGTTTCCAGTATATATTATACAACACAGATGATTACACAGACGATTGCCCAGAATATATTTGACATCACAGAAGATTGTTCAGACCAGGCCTAAATTTATAGACCCATTCTCCTCTATAAATGAGAAACCTCTCCCTTGTAAACAAATACAGAATCATTGAGAATTCGTTAATGCAAAGAATGTTTCATTCCATTTTAATTACCAAAAGCTGCTCCTGCAGCCATGCTAGCAGTGGAAGTATTGGACAAGGAGACTTTTCACTGCAAAAATTGAAGTAGATGGTTTTAGGTCTAGTGAGTTTATGATGTCCATTGAAATTTATGAAAACAATTTTACTACATGTATTGAAATGGTTGACAGTTTAGATTTTTTCTTTTTTAGATTGTCAGCTGTCAAGATTTAATTGAACGTTAGACAAAAGATATAGTTCAACCAGCCAATGCAATATTGTTACCTATACATTTAATAGTTAAATCACAATCAAGTCGATCCAAGATTGTAGAATATAACTATTAGTTTTCATCTATTCTACTAAATGTGAGAAACTGCTCTCTCAAATTAAAATTGCATAAAGCAATATTATTTCAAGTATCATTAATCTTAAAATCCTTTAGCCTCAGTCAAACAAAACATGTACTCCAATTGGTAAGTTAACTAATCCTACGATACATTTCACTTGTATCGGGAGCTTAATTTTATGAAAAATGGTGGTGAAGGGTCAAAGAGCTGAATTTCATGTTAATATTTTGTTGTATTGGAGTTATCAGTTAACCCTGCAACTATGTTAATTTTCAATCGAAGCATGTAATTAAGTTAATTTTTAATCGAATCTTGCAATAAGTCCATGAAGAAGTTCATTTCAAGAACGCTTAACAATTTAGATATTTTCTTGCAACTTAAACTCTATTAATAAAAATGAAAGTTCAATGGTTTTTTATTTTTTTTTAAACCACGACATTATGAGAATCTTTGCAAAATTTACTTCAAAAATAATTTATACTTTCAAGTATTTTAGTACTTGTTTGATTTTAATTATTTCGGAATCACTTCTCCTTCGTAATCATTTTCAACCACATTTAAAAAAAAAATTAAAAAATTTTCACAATTTTTTCGTACTTTTCAACTACACCTTGACTAGAAAATAACTTTTAAGAGTTATTTTTCAAAAAATCTTTTATCAAACATGAGTTTATAGCTTTAAAAAAAAAAAAAGCTTCTATTTTCCGTGGGAAATTTTGAAAGAAGATTATTTGTCATCTCCTCAGTGGTGGGCTTTATTCAAATTTTCTCTAAAGTAAACAAGCCCAGGGGAGCGGTTGTAATGACAAGTAGAAATTGAAGAAGATGGAGAGATAACGCGAAGGGGGGCGACCAATTGGCTGTTTGTTAATTTACGTTATGGAAGTGTATTTACTGAGTTTCCTAAATCCAAGTGTCCATGTTCATCTGCACCCACTTCCATCACTATTTTACGTTTCCAAGAAAATAAGGAGAAATTGTAAATTGAATGCCAAATTCAACGAAGAAGAAGGCGACTTGCTGTTGCAAGCCGCCACTGAACGCGCTTCTCTTCGTTTCCAGGAGACCCTTCGTCCAGGCATGGCCACTTTTCTATTTCTATGTACAAGAATGCATGTGTAGCCGTGTAGGCGTAGTTGTTTTGTCGACGATGTCTTTGAGACAATTCATCAAGCATCTATCTGCCAATTTTCATTGATGGGTTCTAAGATCTCGTTTACTCTACGTGCTTCTTTGGATTTTGATGTGTGAATATATGTAAGAATTTTTTGAAATTGCTAATTGAATGCTAAACTCAAGAACGAAAAAGATGATTTGTTGTTCCAAGCTGATCTTCTCTTCGTTTCCAAGTAGACCTTTCGTCCTGGCATATTTATTTCTCCATTTCCATGTATACGTATGTAAGCATGCATAACAGTTTTGTCATGATGTCATTGAGACATTTCTTCAAGCATCTCTCTCTATTTATTGATGGATTCTTAGAGTTAGTTCTATCCGTCGGCTTCTTCAGCTGGTGATGTGTGGTGAGTGAATATCTATTCAAACATTTTTAAGAAATGAAATCTTGGTGTGGTGTTTTTTCGTGACATCTTGGAAGGATTAAGGATACGCAATTTTAGCCCATGATATTTGTACATGCTGCAACTTGCAAGTTAATGTCCGAACGTGTATTAAGAAGTTGGATGTGATCACAAAGATGTGCAAGAAATGGTTAGTGGTCAAGAATTCGTAATAGCATAATTATGATACAGACGCGGTTTAGATCTTTTGAAAACATCCAACTACGGATTTTTATGCAGCTCAAAACATTTGAAACTCAATTGCTACTTTCTTGTTATTGATTCAGTGGATGGAATTCTCTTGTTAAGACCCTACAAATCGATTAAAACCTCATATTCATAGTAGAACCACAATGCTTAAATAAAAATTTCAAAGCTATAAGGTCCTTGTTTCCAATCGCACCATAACATGATTGATATGGCTTAGGAGGGGAAAATGTAGAGAGTATAATATTTTAGAAGAACGCTGAGTAATTTTTTTCTTTCTAACTGTTATCTTACTAGGTAAACAAGCTTATTTAGATGCCTGGTTTTCTTACTTGTATGCACAACAATCTGATAAAAGTGTTATTTCCTTATCCTTGCATAATGACAAATTCTTGTTCATGTCTGCATTTGAAGATCCTGTTTTTATCGACCCATATGTTGGCTGCCTTGTTCCTCCCGATTTTCAAGTTAA
>CAIGRP010133522.1:0-10511 GCA_903798385.1 Fraxinus cuspidata | reverse complement strand
AGCAATCAAAGGATATTAACAACAATAAGTCATATCCTCGTGATTTCTACAATGTGAAACTCCTCAAAATCTTCATTTTTCAACAATTAAAAATAAATTTTTTACAATATTAAAATGTCCAACAAGGGACAAGATACAATGTTGCTTCATATAGTGCACTCATATTTTTAGTAGCAATTTGAATCCTCAAACCAAAAAAATTTGTTGATCAAACCCTCAAGCTATTAAATTATGTGCACATATATCCTTTTGTTCATGGTCCAAATTTCTGCTTTCCATCCATAAAAATCATCTCGATGGTCATTGCATGTTTTTCTATTTATAATTAGGTTCATATAGATGTAACTATGAACCATTAGTATGTCAGAACAAGACGTTTGAAGGTCCAAGTCCCCTATTCATCTATAATCCATATTTGGCTACTCCAAAAATATCCATGTAATTGAGAGGCAAAGAGCATCGTGTAGAAAATTTAAGCCAAAGGTGGAGGGCTCTGCGATGACTAAATATATAGCAAATGTTGCATCAATTGGGGTGACTGAACACACACACACACACACATAATTCGTATATTGAATATTTGGAGAATGTGTGGTTAAAAATGAGTTTCGAAAAAAGAGTTTCGAAAAAAAAACCCATCAAATATGAGACTAAAACTTAATGTGGAGCAAACAAATGGAAAATGGTAAGGTGATGAGAGGAAAACAACAAAATGCCATTTCCATGACTTACATGCAGCTAAGGACATGAAACTTTATTGTTTACATTATTTTCAACTTATTTTTCATTCTATTTTTTATTTACTTGTTTGTTTGTTTGTTTTCTTGTATTAAAGCTTGATGCTTGAGAAATGATATTAATATGTATATTAAACCCCACCATTACCAAGAAAACAGAACCTCAAACATCATAGGAGAGTACTCACATTGTCCATAGTAAGAAATTAGAATATTCCTGTTGAAATTTCAGATCAATGATCTCTCTCTCATTCTCTTTGAATACAAAATTGCAATGCAAAAAAGTTACATACAAAAAGGAATATACCACTCCTACCTTTACACTGATGCCAAGCGTCCAATAAAATATACTCCAACTCCTAGAAATCAAGGAATACACTGTCTTACATTATGAATGATGTTATAGAGGTCAACAACCCGATACCATGAAAGGTTCCTCATAGCTGGTTGATCAATTCTAACACCCTCTCTCAAGGTAGAGTGTGACTCTACATAGTGTATTTCCAATTCTTTCCTTCGAACTTGAATAAATTAGAACCTTGAATGAATAAGATGCTTTGTCAGTAAGTCTGATCTAAAGATGATACATAGTGTATTACCAATTCTTTCCTCCGAATTTTGTCTCTTACAAAGTGGACATCCAATTCTATGTGCTTAGTGCATGCATGATACAATGGATTTAAGGCCAATGAACTGGCACTTAGATTGTCAAACCAAATTTTGGGAATTGACTTCTATTGGGAATTGACTTTTGTGGTATGCTCAATTCTTTCAGCAGAGATTGTATCCAAGCAGTTTTTGATACACTATGAGCTAGTGTTCTATATCCAGCCTCTGTACTTGATTTGGCAACATGTTGTTTCTTGGAACACCATGATATCATATTATCTCCAAGATACACACAATACTCAGCTGTAGATCTTCTATCATTTGGGCATGATGCCCAATCAGAATCTACAAATGCAACTATCTCTAGGTTATCATTTTCTAAATAACCAAACCATGATTCAATGTACCATTTAAGTATCTAAATACTCCCTTAAGTGCCTTCCAACGAGCATTTGTAGGTGTTTGAAGGAATTGACTCATTCTATTTACATAATAGGTAATGTCAGGTCTTGTATGTGCAGTTATTGAAGACCACCAACAATACTTCTGTAAAGAGTTAGATCCTTCATGACTGGTCCTTCAGTCTTAGAGATCACATAGGTGTTAAGCTTGGTTTCAAGTTCTCATAGCCAACTTTTTAAGCAAATCAATTACATATTTTGTCTGAGTCAAGTACAATCTTGTTTTATCTATATGCACCTCAATACCCAAGAATTGACTAAGACTTCCCATATCCTTAACAGAAAAACAAGCATTCAATTTGTCAATAAACATTTGCACCTATTGACCATTACTTCCTGCCACTATTATATCATCTACATAAACCAATGCAAACAATACATCTCTTTCATCCATCAAGAATAACACTGAGTTATCTACCTTGGACTGCATGAATTCCACTCCAACAAGGTATTCTTTAACTTTTCATGCCAAGCTGTTGGAGCCTACCTAAGTCCATACAGTGTCTTCTCTAATTTACACATAAAGTTAGGATTTTTCTGATCTACAGTCTTGTGGCTGATCACGTACACTGTTTCTTCCAACTTACCATTTAAGAATACATTATTTACATCAACCTGTTTGATTTGCCAATCTTTGGACACTATGAGCCAGTATAATCTTCCCTTGCTTTATACATTTGCAATTTGCCTTCTGAATTTCCATCTTCTATTCTTCATCAAGGCATTATACTCTTCTTGCATAACTCTTCTCCAATTGTTACTCAGCAAGGCTTCTAAACATTCTATGGTTCAGTCTCAACAATGTGGAAATCCTGAATTTGATTTGTATAAACATTGGGATTGAAGAATTCTGCTTTGCTTCTAGTACTCATATGATGTCCAACATCCCGTGTAACATATTGATAATCAATATTCATATCAATACCACCATCCAATTCATCATTTCCACGTTATTGAATATCAGTAATTTAATGGTTAACTGACGTTGCCTGATCCAATTCAGTATTACTATTTCTTTCATCATCATCATTCACCTCATTCTCAATTTTATGTTATAACTCTCTGTTGAAAGACTCTGCAGCAGGTGTTGACTAGGATGAATTGTATCAGCTGCATTTTGGGGCATTACTTTATGACTTGACTCAGTATCAAAGGGAACATAACTTATGACAGTTTCAGAAGTTTGCGGCTGAGCATGTCTATTTAGAAAACGAGTTTTGAATAATAATTGTACCTCATCAAACACCACATGCATTTGTGCTTCGACTAAGAGTGTTAAACTAATCTTAGTGATGTGTCCGTGCTTTCTTTTTGCCCTGCCATTTTGTGCGTAAGTATGAGGGCAAGATTTTGTAAGTTTAATTCCTGATTCAGAGGCAATTTGATCAAACTTTTAGCTCCTCAATCTGATTGTAGTGCTTTAATCTTCCCTATAAACTTATTTTCTACTAGTAATTTGAATTAGATAAAGATGTTTAATGCTTCTGACTTGTGTTTCATTGGGTAAATCTAGGTGAACCTGCTATGATCATAACAAATATGATATATCACCTAAACCCTAAGGTAGAATTCTTTGGTGTTGGTTCCTAAATATCTGTGGAAATAAGGTTCAATAGATTTAATGCATGTGATGAATATATATTAAATGGTGATGCATGAGATTTACCAAACTGACATGCTCACAGAACGTTGGATTTTTATTAAATTTGGTAACTTTATTACAGGACCTTAAGACTTGACTCAATACATGGCTTGAAGGATGGTCTAGTCTTCTATGCCAGACATCCACCTTTAACTTTGGTAACTTGACACTTCTGGTTAACTCATCACAGCTTGAACTTGCTGAGAAAGTTGCAAAGTTGGAATTATTTTGGTGGCTTGACTCTTTGGCTTTGAGTTTGGACTTGGAGCTTGGCAACTTCAGCTGATACAATCCATATCTAAGCATTCCTTACAGTAAGGTCTTCTTCGTTTGCAATTTTTTAACAGCACAATAATCAGTATAAAAATCTATAAATACATTATTATCATTTGTCAATTGAGAAAAACTAATTAACTTTTTCTTAATTGCAAGCACATGCTGCAGTTTATTCAAAGTAAAGGACTTATCACTCAATGTGGAAACATTTCTTTTGCTAATATGAGCAATATGCAGTGAATTTCCATTACCAATAAGTAATTTTTCTTTACTTCCATATTTTTTAACAATGGCCAGGTTACCTTTGATAGCAGTCACATGATTGTTTGCTCCAGAGTCAGCAAACCAGGCTAGATCCTTAACTTGGTGAAGCTACTTAGGTAGTAAGAGGTGAGTTGTTGTTCTGATGATTCTGATTACTTGGTCTATTTTCAATATATCTTTCATCATATCTGTTAAAGCACCAACTAACTGAATGGTTATTGAGCCACAAATTTGACAAGGTCCTCAGATTTTATTTGGCTTGCATGCTCTGCCTCCACCTCTTTTTTATTCTTCCTCTAAAGTTTGATGACCTTCCATTATTAATAGCTCTAAAGGCTCTACAACCACCTGACCCAGTCCTCCGAGCTAACTGCACACTTAACTGGCTGATATTCACAGAGGCTAAGTCATTTTTAACTTGATTACGATATTCAAGCCTACTCTCAAAGGTCATAAGAACATATGAGAGCTCATACCATGAAATGTCGTCCATGCTATTAATTTGCACCACAATATGTGTATATTCTTCATATAGTCCTACAAGAACATGGGTTACAAGGTCACTACGATCCACAGTTTTTCCTGTTGTTTGCAAGTTGTTGCCAGTTGCTTGACAGTATTAAGATATTTATCCATGGTCATGGAACCTTTCCTAGTTCTTTGCAACTCTCCAGTGGTGAATGTCACCCTTGATCTATTTAATATACCATAGCTTTCTTTCACTACAGTCTATAACTTGCTTGAGCTAGTGCATTCCATGAACCTCATTGTAATTTCAGGGGTCATGGATGAATACAACCATCCTATTAACAATTTATTGAATTCCATATGTTGTACTCTGGATTTTGAGTCACTTTTATGGTTCCTTCCATTAGTGGTGGTCTGAGTTCCTAGAAACTTTGGTGAACATTATTTTGTTCTCAGCAGGTAGCCTTCGAGATTATGACCTTTAATTATAGGCATAATCATGTTTGGCCACAATAAGAAATTTTTTTTGTCTAATTTTACCAATGGAGTTTAGGTGAGATCATCCCAAATGGTGAAGTTTGGTACATGGAAGCTTCTATGTATGGTATAGTGCTCGACTCGGTTGGAGGAGCTTGATTTCCTAAATCGGTGTTAGCCATTTTGGATATGGTACCAAGTAAGAAATTGGAATATTTTTGTTGAAATTTCAGCTCAGTGATCCCTTCATCTCATTCTCTTTATATATAAAATTGCAATACAAAGAAGTTACATATAAAAAAAGAATATACCACTCTTACCTATACCTGATGCCAAGTGTTTAATGAAATATACTCCCACTCCTAAAAATCAGGGAACACACTGCCTTACATTATGAATGTTGTTATAGAGGTCAACAACCCGGCACTATGGAAGATTTCTCACAGCTGGTTGATCAATTCTAACATCCATAGTCATTCCTTCCTCAACTTTCATGCCAAACGGAAGCTTAATTATTTATAGATGCAACTAATTTTGTGCCTCAATATCAGAATGGATAACCTGTTTTCTCGTTGGCTGCTGAATGAAAAGTAGAAATCGAAAGAGTACTCCAGATGTGAACATTTTGTAATTGAGTGTGGGATGCTCCTAGCCTTTATCCCAGCTCCGCGGTCATAAAAACGTACTTCAAACATAGTCGGCCATTTGTCAGTGCAATCTAATATTGAAATCATTAAATTCATGTTCACAAAAGCCTACATTGAAAAACTCAAGTCTTTTTTGCTTTCTCTCTTTTGTTTCAGTACTCTAGAATAATTTTTTGTATATAATTACTGTGAATAACTATACAATTTTATGTTATTATTCTTTGATACTTGTACTCTATTCTTTGATAGATTTCGATAAAAAAAACCGCTATTGCCACGAATTAGGTTATACAATAGTTGTTGAAGAAATTGGTGCATGAATTATATTCGACAACTAACCTTTTACGTGTAAATACTATATTGAGTTATAACTTATCGAAATCATGGTGCATGCATTATAATGAGCAAATCATGACTTACTAGATCGTAGAAAATACAAAAGGAGATGAAATGAAGTGATATATGCAAATGTAAATCTCCTTAAGACATATTTCCGTCATCTACACTGATGCTAACATAATTAAATTGGCGTTTATCTCCCAATAGAAATCAATGAAGTATGAGGGTAGTGACTACCATTTATTGTCTAAAATATCTTACATTTAAGAATAAATTTAAAAGCAGCAATCTAAATAAAAATTAAAAGACATTATTGGGTAGATAGACAATTTTATACTTTATTTGCACTACGACAACTTCACGAAAGTATTTAATGTAAAAATTTTGCCAAATAATAAATATTTTGGACTTTCAAAAAAACTTTTGAGGCCCCTTTATATCTTAAGGCCCAAGGTAGTGGCCTTTGGCCAAAACCTAGTTTGAAGGGTCGTATCTTTTGACAAAAATTAATTTTAATCATTAGATCACACAATTTCATGATTGATAGTTTAAATCACACTTTATCATGCACCTTTTTGAATAATGACATTCATTTCAAAACAACAAGATTCTTTGATATGCACATTGATAAGTGTATTTTGTACACTTATCTAAACCGTTAAATTAGAGTATTTGTTAATAATTTGAATGGGTTATAACTTAATTTTGTGTTAATTATGTTTTTTAGGTTGAACTGAATGCATATTGATGGATTTGGAAGAAAAAACGAAAAAACGGGCGAAAATGAAGGAAATCCAAAGTTTGGGGACCAAAGTGAAAACATCCAATAGTTGATTCGGAGCACAAAACGATGATTGAAGATCATATAGGATCAATTGAACGCAATTGGAGGTCAAATGAGTGAAAAATAGTGGAAGTATTTTCACAAATTAACTTTCAATCGAAAAAGTTATGTTACGAATTTTTAGCCTCAACTTGTGACCAATTTTTCGGTTAGAAAACGTTCGAATTGGAAAAATTGTATTTATAAAATAATTTTAATCCTTTGAATTAAAATTTCAACTTCAACGCATTTTGAATCACCTCAATCAAATATTTGTAGATAAAGTTATGGTCAAAATATCGAAAGCTATTTAGGGACGAATCGAAGTGAACCTGCGCGCGTACACAATTCATAGCGCGCACGCGGTACCCTATTTTTCGGAACCCGATAGCCATTTGAATCTATAGTGTGTGTGGGAGTTATGCTGGAGCGTGAGCGCGGCCCATTTTCGCATATGAATCAACAATATCCTTTCTCGATTCAAACTTTTTTGGAATCCAAATTGGACGCGATTTGACATATTTCCTGGTTCTTATAAATAGAGAAAGAGGGTTACACATTGAAAAACCCTCACTTGCCTCTTCATACAAAATATTATCATCAAATTCATTAAAAACAAGTGGCCAATTGCTATATTTTGAGAGATGAGATCAAGTCCTAGCAAAGAATTAAATGTCAATTACATCTAGATTTTGAAAAATTCAACATTGGGCTCGAAGATCAACATCTTTGATCTATTTCATAATCCATATGTTATTTTTATATTATTCTTCTTATAATTTATATATTAGCATGTTAGACTAGATTCGTTTTTGTATTGGATGTACTAAAAGATCCAGGGAGTTATCATGCTAGGCTAGACCCACTTTTGTATTGGATGAAGATGAACCATATTGTTTATTTGTTTTAATTCAAGACTAGTAGTTTAGTTTATTTCTTGTGTTTCTTGATTAATTTTGCATACTCATTGCATTATTTAATTGATTGGCCACCAATTAAATAATTAGTTGCTTGTTGTAGTGTTGAAAAACTCACAATAAATTTAGAACGTGGCAAAATTAATATATGTGCAATTGATTTTAGGAATAACATTTATTACACGTGCAATCATATCGATAATCTAAACTTTAATACATTCTAATCATTCGAATTCGGGCTAGGAATATATTCGGGTCGTGGTTAGAATAGATTTAATTTGTCTTGAAAAAGAAAATTAATTACAATAGAATTATCGATTGTCAATACTAAAAGATCCAGGGAGTTATCATGCTAGGCTAGACCCACTTTTGTATTGGATGAAGATGAACCATATTGTTTATTTGTTTTAATTCAAGACTAGTAGTTTAGTTTATTTCTTGTGTTTCTTGATTAATTTTGCATACTCATTGCATATTTAATTGATTGGCCACCAATTAAATAATTAGTTGCTTGTTGTTGTGTTGAAAAACTCACAATAAATTTAGAACGTGGCAAAATTAACATATGTGCAATTGATTTTAGGAATTACATTTATTACACGTGCAATCATATCGATAATCTAAACTTTAATGCATTCTAATCATTCGAATTCGGGCTAAGAATAGATTCGGATCGTGGTTAGAATAGATTTAATTTGTCTTGGAAAAGAGAATTATTACAATAGAATTATTTACGAGAAATATTAGGAATAACATGTATCACGTGTGCAATAATATAGATAAGCTAAACTTGAATGAAGTCTAATCATTCGAATTCGAGTTAGGAATAGATTCGGGTCGTTGTTAGGATATATTTAATTTGTCTTGGAAAAGAAAATTATATATTATAGTTTTATGATTTTCAAGAACGTATGAACGAAACTAAATTACAAATCAAGAATTGAAATATATAATAATAAGCGAATTCGAGATCCGATACAATCATCCATAAATTGATAAAAATCACATTTTTACAGCTTTCTTAAACTAATTAAACATAAAATAAAATCAAACTCTCTTTTATTTACATAATTCGAATCTCATAAAAAAGTTAGTAAACTCGAAGTAGATTTATTTCCTATGTGACAATACTCTTAACTCATCAATTTTATTACCTGTCAACAATTTTGTACGCTTGTATGTTTCGCACGAACACACCTCATTTGTAATTGAATAGTCATGTCTAGTTATCACACTCATTAAAGACTTTTTCAATTTACATATTTAAATCGTATATATTAACACGAATAATTCCAACAAGTTTGTGTAATCACTAGATAGACTTGATGATTCTAATCTTGAGTGGGTAATGAATATTTATTCACTACCTTTGACTAATGCTTTGAAGAGTAGGATTATAACGTGGTCAAGTACATTGCCTTCAAAATGTGGAATTTATAACTATCTGAGAAGAGACAAAAATATTCTTGAAGACATTTTGACACGGGATTCGCATGTGAATTATTTTGAGCAACAAATTCAAAATGAATGCTTGGAACCAAGAAATTTTGTGATGGAGAAATTTTGTGTGGGGTGATTGTATGGTACAACTGGTCGGTGGACTCATACGCACAAAATGACGAGTGTTGTCTAAGAATGGTGTGTGTGATTGGAATCATTCTTTCTTCCTTTTCTCTCTTGCTTGGATGCTACATGGCACAATTCTTGATACAATGAATCTTTACTATAATCTATGGGGTGGCCATCCTTAAAATGTTCATTAACTTAGTTCTAAAATAAATATTTTTTTTGTTATCCGAAGTCGAAGAATTTACTTTTTGACTATTAGGTAACGGTTACCATAAAAAAATGAAGAAATTATTTACACTTGTTTGTTAAGGTAAATTATTTTTTCACTCATTTTGTGTTTTTTTTGACTATTAGGTAATGGTTACCATAAAAAATGAAGAAATTATTTACACGTGTTTGGAAAGGTAAATTATTTTTTCACTCCTTTTGTGTTTTTGGGTTATGATACTACAATATTGGAAACATTTCCAAGTGGTTCATCCAACTTCATCCCCTTCACTAAATTTGGGAAATTATTAGGGGTCAATGCAAGAATGTACAATCAGCACCCAAATAATTGCTCTATCTTTGAGAAAGTGCCCAAAATGTCAACTGCACCATCATTATACGTGCATGAACTATACCATAAATCAAAATCATTAATAATAATATAAATTGTAATTCTAGATCAATATTTTCTCGGAATTGAAGTTAGTGTGGCAATACATTATCACTTATCTTTGTTAACAAGATCTAAAAGGTGCAAATTCAGTTATAGTAATGTTTTAGGTTTTAATTTCATAAAGGGCAACTAGCCTTCAAATTTCTCTAATTCTTTAATTCAAATTCATATTTTTTGGAATCAACAAAGTTGTCAATCACACGCATTTTATTTCTTTAGTTTTTGGGCATCAATAATCAATCTAACTTCTAAGTAATGTAGACTTCAAAGGCTAGCCAATTTCAAGAATATATATTGAATGGTACATTAAAAATTTCAAGCACCCAAATAAGGAATTACAAATGAAGAAGATGTCTCTACTTCATGTTGAAAATTATAAATGAAAATGTTTTGAGTTGAAATTTCATTACCACGTCTATCTTTCAATGGACGAAATTTGACGTTTTCATTATAAATTCTGTGGACAAGGAAAATTAAACTATAGACAAAATTAGTGGTAAAACCTAGGACTAGTTTACAAGTTTTGATTTCGGTTGTCTTTTCTTTCATAAAACTAATGAACAACATTAATAAATTAGAATAATTCTATTACGTAAACTTTCATTTGATTGCGAATTTTAC
>CAIGRP010133519.1:13147-27277 GCA_903798385.1 Fraxinus cuspidata | reverse complement strand
TTTTGTATTGGATGAAGATGAATCCTATTTGTTATTTGTTTTAATTCAAGACTAGAAGTTTAATTTATTTCATGCGTTTCTTGATTAATTTTGCATACTCAAATACTTTATTTAATTGATTGGCCACCAATTAGATAATTAGTTGCTTATTGTAGTGTTGGGAGACTCACAATTCGAATTTCATACATAACTAGTAAACTTGAATTAATTTTATTCCATGTGGGACGATAACTCTTAACTCATCAATTCTATTACTTGTCAACGATGTCGTACGCTTGCGGATTTTGCACGAACAGGAAACCCGAGGAAATTTCACTTTCCTAGATCTACCAAGAAAAAGCCACCACCTTTCCGTGCATATATAATCAATTTCTCGTCACTATTTCTCCAAAATCGCGTTCTTCCTCTATCTCTCTATCTTGCAAAACTGGTATCTTTCTTAAGGTTGCGATCATCCTTATGCTTTTTCGTGATTTTTACTCTACCACTTATTTCTTATATTTAATTATTCTTAACTCCATTAAAATGTGTTTCTTTAAAAGGTGGTCCTAGTTGTATATTAAATTGAATATCTTATAAGTAAACTTTAGAGGAAAGATACGAGTAGTGGAAACTAACAGATCTGGATTTTGTAATTTTTCCTGAATTGATTATTTGGAAATCATTCTACATTCTTTCACAGTTTCATGTTTTAAGAACGTACTGTTATCCTGTTTTTCAATCTTGAATACTTCAAATGTAGCCCGGGCCAGCCCTGCCTCGTATCTGCCATAGGAACATATGTTTTAGTTTTAAATGTTTTTATTTGGCGTTCATGTGGCTCTCTGAAATAGGAATATGAGATTTTACTTAAATAAAATATTTAATGGGTAAAAAACATCCTTTGGATTCTAATTATAACATACATTGATGTCTTTTGCTATCGAGCATTATCAACAGTTTCTTTGTAACATAAACGTCATTTTGTCACTGATTTGTAAAGAATTGTCAAAAGAAACGATACTATCGTCAATTCACCAGCATATTCTACTTCATTATAAGGTGGAATATCAAATGTAACAATAGATATCAAATTGTTAATTTGAGCACAATCCATGTCCTTGACTATCGACTCCACTTGTTTAGGCATTCACATATTATCCTTCTATTTTGTAATTAAACACATTACCTGAACTCGTGTGCAAATCTCTACCTGTGTGTGCGCAAATCGTGCAAACGTGATGCGTGTGAAAACTAAGGTGTAGAAAAATAAGTGTGGATGAAAGCTTAAAAAATTGAGAAATAATCTGAAATTACGAGATTCGACCCAAATTGGGGGTGAATAGGTGATTATGCTGAATTAGAAATTAATAATTAATTAGCAGCATTGTTAATTATTTCTAGATGGTTAATCAATTAAGTCAATTTTCCTAAGTTGAATTGCCGCAGTTATATAAAAATAATAAATAAACAATCAAAATAATCATGGAGAAACCCCAACCGAGTAAAACCTCTGGGCACTTTGCCAGTCAACAATCCTCTATAAAAGAATAATGAACTTACAGTCCCCCAGACACGACTATAACTAGCACTTTCTGACCTCCTGACTACAAATCCCATAACCTTCCTGGATTGCATGCTCTGCACCAACTCCCGACTTTATGAATTCGTCTATCTTCTATGGATCAATGAAGAATTTCACGTTTTCCAACAACTCGAACTCCAGTCACATTTCCTTAATCTTTAGAACTATAACAAATGTGTAGGAAGTAACAGTTTGATATTTGGATTATGGATTTGATATTTTCAATGCTAATAATAAATCAAAACATGAAGGTTGAAAGCTTGTTTGATGAAGAGTATATGAACCAGTATGTATTTTCTCAATGATCAACCTTGGAAAAATTGTTCACAGGCTTGTTGGTATTTATAGGTTAGGTTTAAGATTTAATATGTCGGATAAAAAGCCTTAAAAATGCGAATTAAAATTTTTCAGAAAACTTTGTTGCTGGAGCGAAAGCTGGGTGATAGGCGAGCGATAGTGTGTAGCTCGAGTGAAGGGAAGGCGACATGTGAGCAACAATGTTTTTGTTTCTGGCGCTCGAACAAAATCATGATGACAATCTAGCGAAATTAAGGTGCCATTTTTTCTTCCTTCCATTTTCGAACCCTAGACCTAATACAACTCAATTAATAGTATTTGTAACTTACTCATTGACTTCTACAATACATTAATTCTAGTCCTTTTTATTTACAGATTTGCCAATTACTTTAAAAACCTAACAAGCTCTCATTTTGGCATTCTACGACAAACAAAACTATAAATCTAAAGTCAAGATAGTAAAAATACATACACAAGACAACTACTACTATCAAACCAATTGTCTTGGCTGAAATGTACTTTTCTTTGTAAACTTATTTCTTGAAACAGACAACCTAATACCCAGTGTAAAAGCACATGAAACTTTAATATGGATAACAACAATTCAAACAATTAATCATTAGTCATACTAGCTAAATTAAGATGCAATATCAACGTAAACCAACATACCAAAACAAACATTAATATCACTAAATATCAAAACTTAATCTAGCTGAAATGAATATTAATTACCTCCGAATCAGAATTGTAACATTAAATGTTAACTTCAAATCAATTTTTTATTTTAAGTATATCAAAAACTATAAGTGTCAAAAATAACAGTCAAAATATTTACTCCCCCTTTTTGTCACAAATGATAAGGGACCGATAATTAACATACAATAACAAAAAATGAATCTGTTAGCATGCATAAGTATAAGCAATGGACAGTTCCCACATACGTAACTCAAGTTAGTATGGAGTAAATTGTATAACTTAACCACATGTGTAAAGTGTCACTAATCCTTTAAAAGTATGACTCTAAACCTAAATTTTGTGAGAAAGACATGCTAAACACTACTGCCAATAAGTGTATTCCTTTACTTATGTGAGAAAGACATGCTAAACACGACTACGACTAGTACTTTTCTGACCTTCTAATTGTAATTTTCACAGGCCTTCTGGATTGAGAGCTCCTGCACCAACTCTCAGCTGCAGTTTTCAAAGCCTTTCTGGATTGTGTGCTCCTACACCAACTCCCAACTTTATGAATTCGTCTATCTTCTGTGGATCAATGAAGAACTCCACGATCTCCAACAATTGGAACTCCAGTCACCTTCCCATAATCGTCAGAACTCTAACAGATATGTATGAAGTAGCAGTTTGATGTTTGGATTATGAATTTGAAGTTTTCAATGCCAAGAACAAATCAAAACATGAAGGTTGAAATCCTGTTTGATGAAGATGATATATAGAAGTATGTATTTTCTCAATGACCGACCTTGGAAAAATCGTTCAGAGGCTTGCTGCTATTTATAGGTTAGGTTTATGATTGAAAAGGCCGGATAAAAGGCTTAAAAAACGCGAATAAAGATTCTCGAGCGAAAGCTGGGCGACAGGCGAGCGATAGTGTATCGTTCGAGCAAAAGCAAGGCGATAAACGAACGACAATATTTATGTTTTTGCCGCTCTAGCACAGTCATGATGACAATCTAGCGAAATTGCGGTGCTTTGTTTTCTACTTTCCATTCTCGAACCTAAGACCTAATACAACTCAATTAATAGTATTTGCAACACATTAATTCTATTCACAGATTTGTCAATTACATAAAAATCATAACATAATCAATTCAATAGGATTAGACCAAATAGAAAATTTTATTCATAATTCAAGCCTGTCAGTTCATTACATTAACACAACGTCATATACGAAAACTAATAACATGGTTAATATAGTGAAGTGCTAAACATAATAATTAAATTAGGAATATATATAAAATTACAGAAAGTAACTGAAAGGGGAGCTTCTTCTAGTCGTACAATATTTCATATGATACTAGATCGCTCTATTTTTGGTGGTAATATAAGTTGGAAAGAAAACTTTTAGAAGAGGAAAAGATAATATTTCAAGAGAAGACTCTATTTTATAACACTCCAAAAATGAATAGTTGTAGCTTTTTATAGGCTTCACAAAACATGAATTTAATCTAATACATATACTAGTTAATAAATGTAAATTAATCCTCGAAATAATTCTTGTATTTTTCAAGTACATGAATAAACTAGTGCATATATTAGCATCAATAATTCCAAAAGACATAAATAACTTAACTCGTAAATTATGTTTATATTATAAGATTTGATGAAAATATCTGCGATTTGATCTTGGAATCTTACGTACTTCAATTCCACATGTTTGTCAACTCATTCTTGAACAAAAGTGTGTCTAACATCTTAACAAAAGTTGCAAGAGAACATGGGTTGCTCGAGCTTGAAAGTGAGAAAGATGAAGGGAACAAGAACAACATAGTATAATTTCTCCACTAGTGAAAGTAAGTTGGGGAATATTATGAGCTGCCTACAAAGCAATGCAATTTTTATCTTCAACATTGCACCCCTAATTTTAATGAAGATGCAATGACATTTACAGTTGTAGATACAAGCTCCACGAATAGAAAACCTTATATACGCGAAGCCTACCATTTGCAATCTCAAACATGGTAACTTCTCAAAGCCGTGCTGAAGATAGAGAAGAGGATACTCGTGAGGAGGCTACCGAAGAATTTGATATTATTGATACCATGTTAGTCGATGACATTGGAAAAAATAATACCAATCTTGGTACAGCTAAATCCAATGTGGAAACGCTTCCCGGCAGGAAAGATTGTGATAATACATGTCATGGAAGTGATATTTTCAGCAAGTAACTTGAAGAACAAAAAGGATTTGGGCAAGGACAACCAAACAAGAAATTTGTTAACATCACAGTTGAACCATACAGGGAAAATGTGGACACTATAGCTCTTACAACCAAACATCGTTAGAGACTAACTGTTTGTAGTTGTATAGAGATGAGCAATGGTGTGACACATTCAACAGTCGTTCCCAGTTAGGAAAATGAAAAGACCATTCTGCTTAGATATTCTTTTTAAAATTATGAGGTTTGACCTATATTACACCTAGATGGGGGTGAATAGGCGTGTATGCAGAATTAAAAATAAATAATTAAATAGCAACAAATATCTTTTAATTATTTCAAGATGATTAATCAAACGGTCAAAATTTCCTAAGTTGAATTGACGTAATTATATGAAAGCAACAAATAAACACCAGGAATGATCACGGATAAACCCCAATTGGATAAAAACTCCATGCACTTAGTCAGTTAATAATCTACTATAAACGAATTAGAACTTATAGTCTGTAAGACTCGACTAACACTAGTAATTTTCTGATCTCTTTATTGCAATTTACACAGCCCTCCTAGATTGCATCCTCCTACACCAACTTTCAGCTGCAGTTTTCAAAGCCCTCATGGATTGCATGCTCCTGCACCAACTCCCAACTTTATAAATTAATCTATAT
Organism: Fraxinus cuspidata; assembly: GCA_903798385.1. NCBI lineage: Eukaryota > Viridiplantae > Streptophyta > Magnoliopsida > Lamiales > Oleaceae > Fraxinus > Fraxinus cuspidata. The sequence goes on along the minus strand of CAIGRP010133519.1, from coordinate 21,852 downwards.
CCTATGAATCAACAAAGAACTCCACATTCTCCAATAACTGAAACTCCAGTCATCTTCCCATGATCTTCAGAACTGTGATAGATGTGTAGGAAGTAGTAGTTTGGTATTTGGATTGTAGATTTGATGTTTTCAATGCCTGGGAAAAAACAAACAATGAAGGTTGAAAGCTATGGATGGAGATGATATGAAGAAATCAATATTTTCTCAATGTTCAACCTTAAGAAAGACGTTCAGAGGCTATCTGGTATTTATACTGTAGGTTTAAGAATGAATGGGTCGGAAAAAAAGCTTTAAAAATATGAATTGAAATTCTCCTAATAACTCTGTCGCTAAGCGAAAGTAGGGCGACATGTGAGTGACAATGTATCGCTCGAGGGAAGGCCAGGCGACAATGTTTATGTTTTTGTCGCTCGATCAAAGTCATGACGACAGTCTAGCGAGATTACTATGCTATTTTTCCTTTATTTCCATTCTCGATCTCTAGACCTAATACAACTCAATTTATAGTATTTGTAACTTACTCCTTGACTTTTACGACACATTAAATCTAGTCCCTTTTATTCCCAAATTTGCCAATTACATCAAAAACCTAACAATCTCTCCATTTGACATTCTGTGACAAAACTACAAATCTAAAGTCAAGGTAGTAAAACAAAATAGACTAAAAAACACTTACTACTATCAAACCAACTGTCTTGATTGAACTATACTTTTTTCTTGTAACCCTTTTTCCTGAATTAGACAACTCAATACACAGTGTAAAAGCACGAGAAACAACAATATAGATAAACACAGTTCAAACTGTTAATCATTAGTCATACCACTAACAATATGATGCATTGAATCATACTAGATAAATTAAGATGCAATATCAACATAAACTAACATACCAAAACAAATATTGATATCGCTAAATATCAAAACTTAATCTAGTTGAAACGAATATTATATACCTTCGAATCAAAAGTTTTAACATTCAATGTTAATGTTAAATCTAAACTTCAAGTACATCAAAAACTATAAAATATTAGTCAAAAATGTTTGTCAAATATCAGTCATTCTACTACTATACTACTCCACGTTTTGTCAAAAATGACAGGGGATCGATAGTAAACATACAATAACCCAAAAATGGAGTTGTTAGCATATATAATTATAAGCAATGGACAGTAAACATTCCCACATATGCAACTCAAGTTATCATGGAGTAAATTGTATAAATGACCCATATGTATAAAGTGCCACTAATTCTTTGGAAGTAGGATTCAAAATCTTAATTTTGTGAGAAATGACACGCTAAACACCACTGCCTGTATTCCCCTACTTATGAAAGTCAAACTATTTAAAGCACATTAGAACATATACATAAAAGCTCATTTTGTATGTAAATTTTCTTTTCTCCCCTGACTTTGAGCATAATTTATTTTCACATCTTTCAATATTTTAAATTTATTATTATATTTTCATTTTAAGTGCAGACTCTCTTTCATTAAACGACTAAAATAACTCTTGTAACGAGCTTTAAGCCGATTAAACCAAGTTAGTTGACCATATGAACTAGGTTATAAAAAACCCCGTGTGCTTAATTGCTCGAGTCAAATAGGCTCCGAAGAAGAACATAATATATTGAGATTTTTATTACCGAGGACAAACTTGAGTTTAGGTCTAATAAATAAGGTCAATTCTTGTTCAAAATCACTTTACTAACATGTGATTGCCATTTGAAATCTCACATACCCAGTAGAGTCCCACTAATAATATCATAGTGTGTGCAGTGTAGACGGTACATGAAGATAATATATTAAGTACTCCATACATAATCTAAGTCAACAATGAGAACTATGTTACAGTTCATCGATTAAACTCATGCGTGATCATAACAAACAAAGTTAAGTATATTGTATATTATGCTGTAAAAACTAAGTATTGTATTTTACTTTTCAATTTTTCAATTTTTTGTTGTTTTTACTTTAAAAGATACATGCATCAAGCACACAAAACTAATAAAATAAAAAAAAAAATAAAAATGAAATAAAAAAAATGATGCATGAAATTTCTACCTAGAAAACAAATAAACAAACATGATGCATGCATAAATCAATGTCACACAATGCTAAAGCACGAGCATACACCAATGAACCGCACTATAGAGGTACACAAACACCAATAGCTGTCTTAAGAGATTCAAATCTTAGACCATCTAATGATTTGATAAATATGTAAGCTAATTAATTTTCTGTAGAGCTGTGCTCAAGAGTTACAACAAGGGTCTCTACAAGCCCTCAAATAAAATGATATCGTATATCAATATGTTTGGTTCGAGAGTGTTGAACCGGATTTTAGGAAATATTGATGGCACTAGTGTTATCACAAAACGTAGTCATAGTTCCTTGTCAATTCCATAATCACTCAAAATCTGCTTCGTTCAAAGCGGTTGAGTGCAACAACTTTTTGCAGCTATATATTCCGCCTCTACTGTAGATAATGAGATAATAATTTTATTTCTTACTCATTCAAGCTACAATATTAGAACCAATATAAAAACATCCTCCAAAAGTACTTTTTCTATCATCACCATTTCCAGCCCAATTGGCTTCGAAATAGTCAGCAAGGTCAAGATTAGAGTCTCTAGAGTACATGATTCCATAATCTAAGATTTTATTGATATATCTAATGATACGTCGCACGACGCTTGGGAGAGATTCCTTGGGATCAGCCTGAAAGCGTGCACACACCCTAACACTAAAGGCTATGTCAGGTCTACTTGCAGTAAGATAGAGTAAACTACATATCATACTCCTATGCAGTGTCCGATCAACACTCTTACCTGTAGGATCATGACCTAACTTGACACTAGTGCTCTTGGGGGTTCTAGAATGTTTCTTGCTATCTAGTCCAAAATATTTGACAAGGTCTTTAGCATACTTCAATTGAGATATGAATAACCCATCTTTAGTTTGTTTAACTTGGAGACCAAGAAAGTGATTTAATTCTCCAACCATACCCATCTCAAATTCTTGCTTCATACATTCAGCGAATTTATGAGCAAGTAAATCTATAGGAGAACAAAAAATGATGTCATCGACGTAAATTTGAGATATGGTGATGGTTTCCTCAATATTAATGAATAAAGTTCTATCTACATCACCTCTAGAAAAATCATGTTGCACGAGATATGCAGTTATTTTATCATACCAAGCTCTAAGAGCTTGTTTAAGACTATATAAGGCTTTGTTCAATTTATAAACATAATGCAGAAACTTAGGTTCACTAAATCCTTTAGGTTGTTCAACATAGACTTCTTACTAAAGTATTCCGTTCAAGATAGCACTCTTGACATCCATTTGATATAATTTGAATTCTAAAGTGTAGGCAACAATCTAAAGAATTCTAATGGATTCAATTCGAGCTATCGGGGCAAATGTTTTATCAAAGTCAACTCTTTCAACTTAAGTATATCTTTGGGCAACTCACCTAGCCTTGTTTCGAGTTATGGTACCTTGATCATCAATTTTGTTCTTAAATATCCTTTTAATACCTACAACATTGGTATTATGAGGCCTAGGAAATAAATGTCATACATTATTTCTCACAAACTGATTTAGCTCCTCATGCATCGTATTTACCCAACATTCAGTACATCTTCAACTTTTTTAGGCTCAATCTAAGACACATAACTAGCAAATGTCAGGTTGTTTAAAACCATCTTACGAAGTGTCATTCCTTCATCTAAATTCTCAGTAATATTTACCGTAGGATGATTAGACTTAACACTAGATGAAGATTCCTTAGGAGGTGTAGTTCTATCATCAAGTGCGGACTCCTAATTGGATGTATCTAAACCATTAGAAGTGTGTGAGGGATTAGGAATTGAAAATTCTTTAAGTTCAGTAACCGTGATGGGATCTACATTCACGTGACCTAACTCTTCCCAATTTCCTCCAATCCCTCCCTCACTACAAGCATCATCTACCACTACATTGATGAACTCCATCACAATCTGTGTATGAGAATTGTATACTCAATAGACTCGACTATTTTTGGAGTATCCTATGCAAATTCCTTCATCACTCTTGGAATCAAACTTGCCCAAATTCTCCCTATCTCTTAGAATATAGCACTTGCTGTCAAATACACAAAAGTACTTGACAGTAGGTCTTTTACCATTCCAGATCTCATAATGTGTTTTATCAATTTTAGGTCTAAGGTAAACTCTATTCACTATATAACACGCAGTGTTGCTGACTTCACCCAAAAAATGCATAGCTAGTCCCTTACCATGAATCATGACTCTATCCATTTATTGAAGTACATGAATTTTCCTAATTCTAGATATTGTGAAGTCTTTATCATTTCTAAGTCTTTGCAATATGACAAGACTAAATACCTCAAAATTTACTCTTAACAGCTCAATCTATATGTATCAAGAGTAATCATCTACCACAACCAAAATATATCACTTACCACTAAGACTCCCTGTCCTAAATGGTTCCATTAAGTCCATATGAAGTAATTCTAGTGGCTTATTTGTCAAAATTTTAGAAGTTTGTTTATCATTTACTCTAATCTATTTACCTTGTTGACACAGTCCACACAAAGTGGAATCTTTATTTTCAAGCATAGGTAAACCATTAACAAGTTCCTTCTTAGCAAGTTTAGACAAACTCTTATAATTCATATGACCAAGGCGTTGATGCCACAGTTCCGTCACATCAATCTTGGCACTGCTACACATATATTTGTAATTAGGAAGGACTCTTTAACAATTGTCAGAAGTTCTTACACCTTCAAGAACAATGTTACCAGTAGAATCATACACAATACACCTTTTTTGGACAAAACTAATGCTTAACAAATTTGACTTTAATCTTTTAACATAAAGCACATATGAGATAGTAGGCAATCTAGATATATTAACGGTACTTTTACCTAGAATAGGTGTAGTAGCCTCGTTCCCAAAAGTAACCATACCGCCATTCCAATCAGTGACAGTGGAGAACAAGGCTTTACTGCCACACATATGTCTAGAACATGTACTATCAAGATACCATATAGAGTTATTTTGAGCTTTAAGTGCAATGTAGGCAACATAAGAACTCAACTAATCATTAGACTTAGGAAGATCAATTTTCTTAACCCAGAACTTCTTAGAAAGAAGTGTTCTAGTTAACTAAGTCATCATCTCAGTTAAGTGGCTAATCTAATTGACTAGTAAGTTAAACTTGCTCGAGATAACCTGACTTTTACTACTAGTCGCGGGCTTATGACATCTAGGTGGTCTTGTGTGTCCCAGCACACCACAGTGGTGATAAGTGGGAATAAACCTAGGCTCAAATCTACTCGGAGGTTGTTGTCAATTCATAGGACGATTGATCATACGTTGTCTAGTAGGTCTCGACCCTAAAACATTCTTGCCTTTGGATTCATGATTAAGAGTATTCCTAACTTTGTTGGTGGTTGGGACGAACGTGGTCTTGGAAGTACAAGTAGTAGTATTACCATTTTGAACGTATCCTAGATCATGCCTATTTCCAGGCTTGTTCATCCCTAACAGATTATCGAGTTTATGAGTACCACTCATGAAGGAATGAAGTTGAGTATTAGATTTATCTAGATCACTTGTTAAGGATTTAACTTTAGCTTCGACATTCTTATTAACAAATTTCAACTCATCCAAATATTTGGTAGAATCCTGAAAGTCACTTAAGAGTCTCTCTCTCTCTCTCATTAACCTTTTTTAATACAGTTTATTGGCCTTCTTGATTTTAAGACTCTCCTTAAATAGGTGTTGATAAGATTCATGAATATCAGTCTTATCCTCAGAATTCTCACTTTGTTCATCATTTACCATCATTTCATTCTCTTTATCAGATTCATCCTCATCGCTAGAGGAATCACTCTAAACACTCAAATCTGATTCATCATCACTCAAAGTCACTGTTAATGCCTTACCCCTTCCTTTATTCAGATTCTTCTTCAAATTAGGACATTCATTCCTATAGTGACCAAAACCCTGACACTCATGACATCTAACAAATTGAGTTTTCTTACTAGAAGTCCTAGAGTTATTCTTCTCACGCTTATTTTTCGAGAATTTACTCGAAACATCATTTTTTTATCGTGAGGCTTTTTCTTATTCCTCATCACCTTCTGAGATTTTTTCACAAAATAAGCTATTTCATCGTCTCTAAGGGTCTCAAAGTCAGTAGACCCACTCTCTTCTTATCTAATTGTGTTCATGGCTATGGATTTAACCTTCTTTGGTTGACAAGTTGTGATTTCATAGGTTTGGAGGATCCTACGAATTTCTCTATCTTAACTTTATCTAAGTCCTTACTTTCTTCAATAGTAGTGATCTTAGGTCTAAACCTTTCAGGTAGGGATCTAAGGACATTTTGAACTATTTTAGACTCGGAGATCTTCTTACCTAGGTTGAAACTCGAGTTTAATATATCATTAAACTTCACATAGAATTCATCGAATGATTCATCGTTCTTCATTCTAATTTCTTCAAACTTAGATATTAACATTTGTAGTTTGGAGTTCTTAGTAGTTTTGGTACCCTCGTGTGTGGTCTCTAAGATATCCCAAACCTCTTTAGCAGATTCACACATCGACACTCTCTTAAACTCATCTGCAGACACAACCATAAATAGAGCATGAAGCCCTTTACTATTCTAGTTACAATCAGCAACTTGATCTTTGGTCCAAAGAGAAATTTTAGTGGGTGTAACAACATCAACAACAGTAGATAAAGGTGGAGTCCAACCATTTAGTACACTGATCTAAATACGCTCATTCAACGCTTTAAGGAATGCTCTCATTCTAATCTTTTCGGTAAACATAGTTGCTTCTGTAAAAAAATGGAGGCACGGATAGAGACTGACTCATATAGATTAATTTATGGGTCAGGAATCGAAATGCGGCTCTGATACTAATTGAAATTACGAGATTCGACCCAAACTACACCTAGAGAAGCGGTGAATATGTGTTTATGCTGAATTAAAAATAATAATTAAAGAGCAACAAGCTATTTTCAATTATTTCTATTTGATTAATCAAACAATTCAATTTTCCTAAGTTGAATTACAGTAGTTATAAGAAAGCAATAAATTTACACATGAATGATCACAAAGAAACCCCAATTGGGTAAAAACTTTGGGCACTTTGCCAATATAAACGAATTAGAACTTACAGTCCGCCGACTCAACTATTACTATTACTTTTCTTACCTCCTGATTGCAATTTCGACAACCTCCCTGGATTGCATGCTCCTACACCAACTCCCAGATGTAGTTTTCAAAGCCCTCCTGAATTGCATGCTCCTGCACCAACTCTCAGTTTTATGAATTCGTCTATCTCCCGTGGATCAATGAAAAACTTCGAGTTATCCAACAACTGGAACTCCAGTCACCTTCCGTTGATCTTCAGAACTCTGACAAATGTGTAGAAAGTAGCGATTTGGTACTTGGATTGTCAATTTGATGATTTCGATGCCTTGGACAAAACAAACAATGAAGGTTGAAAGCTATGGATGGAGAGAATATGAAGCAATCAATGTTTCTCAATGTTCAACCTTCAGAAAGATGTTCAGAGGCTATTTGGTATTTATACTGTAGGTTTATGAATGAATATGCTGAATAAAAAGCCTTAAAAATGTGAATTAAAATTTTTCGAATAACCCAATCGTTCGAGCGAAAGCTGACCGACAGGCGAGCGATAATGTGTTGTTCGAGCAAAGGCCAAGCAACACGCTAGTGGCAATTTTTTGTTTAGAGCAAAGTCATGGCAACAGTCTAGAAAAATTGAGGCTCTGTTTTTTTCTTCTTTCCAATCTTGAACCCTAGACCTAATACAACTCAATTTATAATATTTACAACTTACTTTTTGACTTTTACAACACATTAAATCTAGTCCATTTTGTTCACAGATTTACAAATTACATAAAAAAACCTAACACTTTTATTTACTGAGAATATATCTACTCAAGGGGGTTCATCTCAAGAAAAGTTGTCATACATTAGTTTGCCGAAATGTAGTCCTACTGGGAGTGTTGAATGTACACAACCCCATTTACGGAACCATTCACTCATTGATCTATACTTTCCTCAAGTTTCCCCGGACATTGAGAATGGTGTCTTAACAACAAAAATAATTAAAGAGGAAGATGATAGAAACATTCAGCTAGATAATCATTCTATGATGCTCGAACTTGGGTGCGGGTGGCGAATATGAGTACATATCTAAGGGTAGGATCCTTCTAATTTTAAAGAGAATCCAAACTTCGGATACGGGGTATGGGGATAGGTCATAAAAAATATTCTTTTTTTTTTAAAAAAAAATGACAAACAATTTTTATTTTATTTTATGTAATATAAGTATTTCTAGTTTTATAATTAATAATACTGATTTTGTGATGTTTTAATTACCATATAAAAAATTGACATGAATAGAAATAAGAAATAAAAAAATTAGTATACTAGGGAACTCAAATATAAGTATTGGACAATCGTTTTGATTAAAATGAATTTAAATTTTTATTTACTTATACATAAATTAATTGATATTGGCGATCAAAAAATGAACTCATAGTTTAGTTTGTTTGTCAACTCTTTCAATAAAATTACTTTAAACAATTGGATTATAATTTGACATCAATTTAAATTTAAAGCCAAAATAAACTATTTTCAAAAAAAAAAAAAAAA
>CAIGRP010133519.1:0-13033 GCA_903798385.1 Fraxinus cuspidata | reverse complement strand
AAAAAAAAAAAAAAAAAAGAATTAATAATAAAGAAAAAAAATCATATTCAATGTCTTATACACTATGTAAAAAAGTTGTAGATATAAATTTAAATTTAATATCAAATAAAAGATATAGCACTAAATTATTTTAATTACAAAACAAAAATTTAACACATAAGAAATAAAAAATTTAATACAAAGATAAACTCAAATTAAATAGATTTAATATACAATTTATCTCAAGCAATATCATGAACGTACGAGAGGAACATGAACGTGCTAAAAATAGACTTTGTTCAATTTGGAATTCCATCTCTTGTTTGGTTTCTGAAAATAATTATAATTTTATTAAGTCTATGTATTTGACTAAAGAGCACATTCCAAATTCGCCCAACCAAGTTTCATCAATTAGGGCGGTCATCAACCACGGTCTTCCTCAACTCTCTTTTCTTCTCCAACTCCTTTTCTTTCTGCAGAGTCACAAGCAGAAATCCAGAAGCTAGACTCCACCTTCCGTCTTCTTCTCCCTTTTGTTGTCGTGTCTGAGTGCAAAATCAAGGATCCGATTTATATCCCGTGTCAATATTAGTGTCATGACGTGTCGGCACGGACATTTTTGCAGAGTTTGAGTATCACAAATCATTGTCCACTTAAATCTTCTACGGTCAAGGTTAGCTCGGAGGTGCAGCCTAGCATGAATCTGCGGAGGCAAAGCACAAGAAACTGACCTCTAACAACAAGATTATTGGATTCTGACGAATGGACTTTTGCTTTGAAGGAATCTACACTATCGAAAGGTAAGAACTAATTTTGTCAGATTTACTTCCTGCAGCTGAGATCGTCATCTCCAGAAACAGGAGAGTGAAAAGAGCACTGCCCCACCCATAGTAGCCGATGAAGTTCTTATAAGACACTGAAAGCCTTTTGGTTGGCTGATTAATCATTTGACAGAAGATGAAGTTCACATGGCTTTCTGGTTTTCTCATGTAGCTGAAAATTTTATACATTCCCCGGTAACCTTAGTGAGTCTGCAGCTATTGCAGCCTCGCATAAACAGTACAATTTTGGCTGGTAATCTATCACGTTTTCAGCTACCCGCTTCAGCAAGAAAAATGAAGATATTTAAGACAATATTTCATAATAATCTTGGCAAACAATTCTTGCCTTGATACTACCTTTGTTGGAAATTTGGAGACGAAACAATAACTTTTAGAAGAAGACACTCACTTTATTTCATAACACTCCAAAGATGATTAGTTGAAAATGAGTACAATCACAAGCCTTCTAAAGGCTTCACAAAACATGAATTTAATCTAATACATACTTGTTATTATATGCAAATTGATCCCAAAAATAATGCATATACTTTTCATGTACACAATAAACTAGTGCATTTAATCTGTATTTATACTTTCAACAATGTACTCCATAAATTTATCAATTAAATATTGATATGTTCCATTCCCGCCAAGTTGATGATATTCATTCTTGAATATTGGATCATCATTGCTAAGGCCAAAAAATAAAAAAATATGCAAGTAAACAACATTAATGGGTCCTCAGTTTCTCCTCCAGAAATGTCACTTGCCACCACATTACAAAATGCACTTAATCCATCTTCATCCATGTCTGAGAAGTTTGATACATGACAAAAAAATCTCCAGTACTTTATACAAGCTCAACTAGGTTGATGGGCGGTGTTTATGGCGAACTCAGATGAGTAGCCAAGAGAATTCAGATAATAATTCACTGATGATGATTTCTAAATAGCAGGCTGATCAGGAGCTCCTTTTTTTTTTTTTTTTTAGCTGGTTCTTGAAACATCTTTACCACTCTAATGGAAACAGTGACAATAAAGCAGGTTTGCAAGGAGCAAGATCAAAATTCAGAAGAGTAGTATTTGAAGAACTACCAGCTTGTGGATTGCTACATTTACTTGTAATTTGTTTTCCAAGTTCAAAATTCAGCATAAAAATAGTTGATTAAGGTATGGAAAAGGTTATATGTGTCCGTGTGCCGTGCATAATTTTTATATATAAATATTATTCCAACAAAATTACTTTCATATAACTTTAATTTTATTTGGAAAGTCATCATTGACGAAGTAATTTATCACAATTGGAAACAAGGAAAATAATAAAAAACAGTGAGATTAAAGGCCAATTTCTGGTCAATGAAACCATTTACAGGGGTCTGGTTTACCGGAAAGCATTTAGAATTGAAGAAGCGTTATTCTCTAAATATTTCTTTTGGTGCTATAATATTTAGAAATCTTTACCTCAACTGGTGCATGCTGCAGATTACCATATGCCTGAGCACTAAATCTTTTTATTTGGTATTCATTTGGCTCTCTGAACAAGAGATATTGGTAAATAAAATATTTCACGGGTAAAAAAACATAGGTTGGTTATAATTGTACAATACGTAGATGCTGTTATCTACAGTTTCTCTGTAATTTAAATGCCATTTTGTCACTAAATGTTTGGATTAATTGTTAAAAAAATGGCACTATCATCAACTTACCAACATATTCTGTTTTCATCATAAGGTGGAATAGTGAATGTAACTATAGATATTGAAATTTTACTTGTGCACAATCCAGGCACCTGATAATGAGTTCACTTGTTAGGCATTCACACACTATCCATCTATAGTAGAGTACAATACAATACATGAACTCGTGCAATTGATTTTATATTCACATGCACAAATGGTTAGAGAAGGACGCATTATCCGAACTCTTTAATATCGAAAGCTAAAAAACTGAGAAGTAACCAATACACTGGGATTAACCCAAACTGAAAGTTTTATACATTATTCATGTCTGCCAATCCATTAAAATTACGACGTGTGAAGTAGGAAGCTAATGACATGCTATGAACAAAGCTGAGACCGGAATCGATCTGATACCACTTTGTTGTGAAATCAACCACCGGATTGAAATGTTGAAGTTTTATGGAAAATAATAATGAAGTATATGATAAAGCAAAAGAACAAAAGAAGACAAGAATATGACAAATGAATTAAAAGATTTTATTGGTTCAATAATAATGGAGAAATGAGGAAGATTACGATGGATACTATAATTCTAGTAATCATATATCTCACATTACATTATTATATAGAAAAGCCTAATATTTATAGGGGACATGTAGGGAACGTACAAACCCTCTTAATAAAGTTGTTGATGAAGTAGAATGCCAAAAAAATTGAGTCCAAACGAAATAGGAAGAAAACATTGAAAAACCTAAACAACACTGGTGGCGCCGCTGGGCAATTTGCCCAATTTTTTTTTTTTTTTTTACTCCAGTTGTTTCCTCCATCTCAAACTCTTCTTCAATTCCAATACTAATTTTCAACTCCCAATTCTCACAATGGACTTTCTAAATAGAACTTCAACTTGACATAGACCTCCAATAACATTCTAAACATGAATTATTCCTTACGTGCACTTCAATTAGAATTCTTCAATATTTCAAACAGGAATTCGGGTCATACCCAAATTCTTAACAATCTTGGCCTTGACACGAATTCCAATAAGAAATGAACTAGTTTATTCAACAATAATCAAAAAATTAATTTCTATAACAAAACACAATACTCCACATATTCCGATGAATTCAAACACTACTCTTGTAGAATTATCTCAGATTCCCAGAAATCATAATGATTTTATAATTTACTAAAATGGGATGTAACATACTCCAAGACAGAATCAATAACAAATGCTTTTAACGAAAGCTCCTTGCTAGATTGAACACCTTCTTCTCACTTAAAGCATGCTCAATAAAATCAGCATCTACATACCTTGTTCCACTGGGTCCGTCTCTAGGAATACAATGACACCGTAGGTGATGGTGGCAAAGTGGCATTACCCATATCTTCTAAACTCCACTTATCTCTATTCTCCAAATCTGACCCCTTTTTGAGCTCCTGAAGGTATTGTACCAAACTGAATTTCTACCACGGTACTAAACTTATGCTGATTGACTCTTTTATATTCTGCATGCCCCTGGAAGATGTATAGTTGAGACCTTTGTCGTCTCTCCAATACAGCCTGAACACCCTTAAAAACCTTCAAGGCTCCATCTCCACCAAAGAACTCATTAACTTTTTGAATCAAGAGTAGACAAATATATGAGATTCTTCTTCAAATCCGAAACATGTCGAACCTGCCCAAGTATTCTAATTGTTCCATCCATAATCCGTACCAATTCCAACAACCCGACAAAGTTCGTTGTTTCCCATCACAACAACACCTTTGGAAACGATTTTATATGTAGCAAACAAGTCCTATTAGGACACATGTGAAGCACACACTGAATCAAGAATCAAATCCTCCTCTGGTTTAGACTTGATGCCAGAAACAACCAAGAGATCTCCATCACTTACAATGTTTTTCACGGGGTCTGCTTCGCCTGAACTATCCGATTTCTTACCATTCATATTTGTAGCCATCCTTTCTATATTGTGCAATTTTATAGCAATCCTTCTTTAAGTGCCCATTCTTTTTGCAAAAGTTAAGAAACAGATTATTAAACTTTGACTTCAATCTGCACATTCCAAAACCACCATGAGCAACAAGGCCAGCTCCATCTCTAGCCTAAAAAACAAGAGGAATTATCTTCTCTTTTGAAAACAAGGCATCATACACTTTCTCAATGGTGAGAATGTCACGACTAGATAAGATCGTGTCTCTAAATGAAAAAAACGAAGCGGACAATGAACACAATATGATCAATGCTAAATCATCTTCATTGTACTTAATTTCCAATATTTCTAAATGAGCGACAATCTCCTTAAATACAGGTAGGTGATCTTCCAATGATCTTATTTCTGCGCGATAAGAGTATAACCTTTATTTGAGATGCAATTTGCATATAAGACTCTTGGTCATGCACAATTTCTCCAACTTCAACTGCAAAGCAGCTGCTGACCTCTTCTTTAAAACACCCTGAAGAATGGAATTTGATAGATGAAGATGAATGTGAGAAACTGCCTTTTTATCCTTCCGTAATTTTTTGTCCGCGGTCAAAGTTGTTGGCATCCTGTCAATTTCTAACAACGCATCATTCAAATCCTATTGTGTGAGTATTGCTCGCATCTTAACCCGATAGTGAAAATTTAGTGCTCCGATCCACAAGCGGAATGTCATACTTCATGGTAGCCATCACGAACAAAAACTTCGAACAAATCAACTTTGTGCTGTGCAGAAGTTGAACATTGGCTCTGATACCACTTGTTATGAACAAAGCCGATATCGGAATCGATCTGATACCACTTTGTTGTGAAACCAACCACTGGATTAAGATGTTGAAGTTATATGGCAAATAATAATGAAGTATATGATCAAGCAAGAACAAAAGAAGACAAGAATATGGAAGAAGAATTAAGATATTTTATTGATTCAATAATAATGGAGAAAGGGGGAAGATTACAATGGATCATATAATTCTAACAATCATATATCTCACATTACATTATTGTGTAGAAGAGCCTAGTATTTATAGGAAATATGTAGGGAACGTTTAAACCCTCTTAGTAGAGTTGTTGATGAAGTAGAATGCCAAAAAATCGAGTCCAAAATGAAATATGAGAGAAAATAGCGAAAAACCTGAACAACACAAGTGGCGTTGTAGCGCCAGGTAATCTGCCAGAATTTTTTTTTTTTTGCTCCAAATTGTTTTCTCCATCCCAAACTCTTCTTCATGTCTAATACCCATTTCCAACTCGCAATGAGCTTTCTAAATAGAACTTCAACTTGACATAGGATTACAATAGCATTCCAAAATTGAATTCTTTTTTACGTGCACTTTAATTAGAATTCTTCAATACTTCAAACAAGGAATTCGGGTCATACCCTAATTCTTAACATGACACTGTTAATATAATAAAGTGCTATACATTCTTATCAAATATTGATGTACTCATTAGGCAGGATCGGGCTTAGACTTTTTGTATTGTGGGGTAAATTAAAATGCAAATTTTTTTTTTAAAAACAACATAACATTAATAGAAATAAAAATTAGTATAACGATGATGAACTATTTGTCCAACTTAGTATGCTGAAGTTTGTATAACCGTTCTATAAAGGGTATGCTCTTATTCTTTCATCTTTTCTTTCCAATAAATTTTTGGGAAGAAAAGGAAAAACAGAAATAAATCCATAGCTATACCTAAGCTGATAAATACCAAAGTTGATAGGAGTTCATCACGTTCTGCATCACTTGGCTTGCTATACGAAAGCTGATAAAAGCACAAGTTTACTACGATTTTATTAGACTGAGTTGTCAAAATGAGTTCTTTATGAACTGCAAGTATTTTCTTCTTGTAAAAATGTTGTAAGCCAAATCAGAAAATTTTAACATGGTGTTTCGATTTAAAATCTAGTTGAAAAAAAAACCTCCAGAAATTAGGATTCACTAGTGTGTGAAAGAGAAGGTAAGTATAGAAGCGATCAAATTTGAAACTAGGTCAAAGTCTACAATTAGTTTAACCACATACATCATGGAACCACAACTTTTCATCTATATATTTATCAACTTTTATCAAAATCTACTAAAAATATAATTTTAATTTACACCACAAAGAGGCATTATGATTGAACTCCATGCAGTCCAACAATCAGGACAGAAGGCAAAATGCAAAGCAATAATGGATTCGTGGGACACTAGGGGTTCAAATTTTTTGCAATTGGCATCTTTGATAGATTCATGCAACTCTTCTTAAAAAAATCAATGTTCTATATGCAAGCGTTCTGTTCAATAATTTCAGGAATCAGTTTGCGAAATACAGCAGACTAGACCACCTAAGTGCTATAATTCTGCTTTCCATTTTACAATTTGAGCTATGGCACTTTATGGTGTTCAACCCCTCTCCATTTTCTGTCCAGAATCCTAGTTCGACAGCAAGTTAAGGATGAAAAGGATAATCTTGAAACAGTAACAGTATACCAAATAAAATTGCACACAAATACAGAATTTTTGAAAAACAAAAAAAAAAAATTGAAATAAAAAAATTTTGTGGGGTCACTTAACCCCACATGACCACGTGGGTCCGCCAGTGCCTGCCTGTCCAGGATATTCACTCTCAAATCTTAGATGTCATTGCTAACTAATGTACCAGTTTGTTTCTTCAGCAGAAATGTCACTTGCTAAGACATTGTAAAATACACTTGAACATATTCATCCACGACTAAGAAGTTGATACAACATAAAAAATCCCCGTACTTTGTGCAAGATCCAATGGTTTGAGGGGAAGTGTTTATGTCCTACTCACACAAGTAGCCAAGAGAATTCAGATAATCATTGACCGAGGATGATTTGTGATCAGGAGCAGTTTATTTAACTGGTCCTTGAAACACCTTTGAGTGCTTTATTGGAAATAGTGCCAATATAGTAGGTCTCCTAGGAGCAAGATCTTATCCCAATGTAGCAGCAGTATTTGATGAACTACTACTTGGTTGCAAGATTTACTAGCAATTTGTTATCCCGGTTCCAAATTATGTAGAAAAGTAGTTCATTAAGTTATCGAAAAGTATATATGTTTGTGTGCACTGTATGTTTTGATAATTTAGGCTATTCAATCAGAATATTTGTTGGTTATTTTAATGAACAATGGCTTAATATGCGAATTGTAATTTGTAAGTAAAGATTGATTATGGGGGAATTGGAAAAAAAGAACAAAAATGGGCTAAGAAGTATCAAATCCAAAGTTCGGCGACTAAAGTACAATAACTTGAAAGTAGTTTCAGACCTCAAGATTTGAGAGTGCTAAATGTTAATTGGATGAGAAAAGAAGGCAAGGGACTGAAAAAAATGAAGGAGGACCAAAGTGCAATGTGGAACAAGTGAAGTGACCAAAATGTAAAATGGCTCATAAAATAAATCCATGCGACCGCATGTTGCACCTGCTGAGGGTCTGAAGCCAAACTTACTATACCAGTGAGCTCGAGCATTAAAGCCATGCGATTGCATGGCTTTCCAGTTGGACAAACTTTCTTTTCTTTTTGTGTTATTGTCACTTTATGGTATGATATCTATAGCATCTATTTAACCTGGAGGATGGCCAGAAAGTAAAGAACCTTGGTTTTATCATTGTTCGAGAGTGGAAGAAGCAATTTAACAACGAGAAGTGAAATTTCATAGCTCGGGTAGTGAAGATTTTTGCGTTCCCAAGTTCTTCATCACATTATTTAAATCAGGTGATGTAGTTTCTATACTTTTTGTGAAATTTTGCTATGATAATGCTAGGCTAAATGATTTTATGTATTTGATGGATTTCTAGTTTTTAATTTAAGACTTATCATTTTTTTAGTTCATTTTCGCGTTTGTGATTGAATATGCATTAAAAATGTTTTGTTTAAATGTTTGCGCTCCATTTGGACAAATAAGTTGCTTATGTAATGTTGGATGACTCATAATAGTTAAAACACTGCATATCGGACAATAAATATTAGGAATAATATTTATAGCATGTGCGGTTGCGTGTGATAATTGAATGATTGAATTCGTGCTTTGCATATGAATTTAGACTAGGAATATGTTCAGGATGTAGCAACCGAATATAAAATATTATTTATTTCATATTGGTACGCTTTGTTAATTTTGAGATGTTAATATAAAAATAAGTTTTGACGTCGTTATTTTTTTATTCGGTCAAATAATCAAGTATTCATTTAGCGAGAATTTCCTTATCAATTTTGGGTTTGTTTTGAAACTCATATTAAATGGCGAATTTTAGACTCGAGAAAAAAATATTTCAGAAGAATCAGGCATAAGTTATTGTAGTTCAAAATAAGTCATATTTTAACTAATGTTAACCAAGCAATTAACATTTTAGCAGCCACGTGTGTCACTAGATAATTTGAATTTGACATTTTGATTTTTGGATTTGAAAGAAGGATAAATTTAGTTTTATTAGTTTTAGAAAGGAGTTAAGTTCGACATAGTCACTGCCTTATCACCACGAATTAAGTAGGATCCTTACACTAAGTTGATCATTGTATGAATTTAATTTTCATTTATACATGTTATTCCTTATGTTTACTCATGAAGTGTGTGGAGTGCCTTTAATGGTTCTTCCAAATTGTCAATATCCTGGAGATTAAATGTTTAATTGATGGTCGTACAGGCTCATCATAACTAGATTCTATGCTTAACCAATGGTCGCAGATGCTCAACAAAACCTTAAGAAATTATATGTTTAACAAATGGTCGCACATGCTCATCAGAACTTTAAGTAGATCATTTGATTTGCTTATTTATAAAGGCATTATGTAAAAATACAAGATTAGACGCATAGTTATTATGTTCATATAGTATGTGTAGTTTACGGAGTATTCCTTGAGATACTCATTCCTATCTAATATTTTCAAAATAATTGGAGATCGTGCGGTGGCTCGACATAAATGGCATATTTATTTTAGAGAAATTGATTCTTTATGTCTTAGGCTATCACATTTTATATTCAATAACCTTATAGTGTCCAAAGTTTTGTAGTTTAAGTTTACATTTTGAGACGATAAAGTTTAACGTTTGGATATATGTTTTCATGAATTTTCAGCATTCTGCCATATTCTTTAAAAATTTATTACGGTTTGTATATTTAAAATTTCAACATGTTTTTAATTTTAAAACTACCCTTTATGAATTATGTATCAAATGCAACTGAAAACAAGTTGATCAGAGTTCGGTAGAATTTATCATAGCATTTTTAGTAAAGTGCGATGATCACATTTGGGAAACAAAGACCAGCTCATTTGAAAAATTATTTTGTGCATCAAATGTCGTGGTCGAGATTCCAAATTTTTATATGTTGTACTTATATATGTTATATACTCTCTGCTAAATTTTCATAAATGTTAGCCAAGGTTTAATAGGTTAATTTTGTTTCGTAAATTCACTATGCAACCGGAGAAAACTGCGCTTGCTGTTTTTTTCTAAAAAAATTGATTCTTGTTCAGTATTTTTCTAAGTCCATACGTTGAAAATGGTTGGGACTTTTCAATATTTATTAATAAATTCAAATTTAAAAACTTTTCTTAATCTCGTATTAGAAAGATTTACGTTAAAAAATTCAGGGTTGGTAACGCTTTGGGTTACAAAATTTGGGGCGTTACACGGGTTGTGTTAAGCATAGGTTTGGTATATCTTGAAAAATAATATTGAATATTAACAGGTTATCGATCATCACAAATACATTATTTACACTGATTAACATAAGTCGTGAAATGGAACTACACGTCAATAGGTGGAGTTGGAAATCCTATACATTCATCTCGTTATTTGATAAAACACAAATCATTTATACCTTTCATAGTTTAAAATTAGAATAATAACCACCAAAAATCTATTTTGTGTTACTACTTATAGAATTTGGTAATAACTAATATACTAATATTGAATGTTATTCCTCGTGGGGCGATATTCGTATTCACGATATTATTACTTATCAACAATCCCGTACGTTTGCGGGATTTTATCGAACATATTTTGTTACAATTTATAATAGGAAAATAATACAAAAACAATGAGATTTAAGGTCATTTTCAGGTCAATGAAATATAGAAGTGCTATTTCTCTAAATATTGCTATAATGAAATATGTACATCAATTGATGCACGCTGCAGATTCTCATATGAAGGGTGGATCCATAGTTTAGTATGTAAGGGCTTAAATTTAAGAAAGTCAATATAATAAATTCATATATAAATGTTATTTTCATCTAATTTCAAGTTGTTCCTGATGAGATTAAAACATAAAACTCATCAGAATATATTTTCTAAATAAGTCCCCGTTCAATGAAAAGCAATATTAAATCAACAAGAAAGTCATCCTCCATTTTACTATAATGATCTGTCATCACATGTTTCGTTACTGAAATTACTCGCTCAGCACTGGTAATAGAAACAAATAAAACCTTGATTTTACTCTTAGTCAATTGCTTGCAGAACTCAACAAATGTACAAACTTGAAATCGAGGTTTATTCTTCATATTAAGCTCATAATGTCGAAATTTGTATTCTTAAGTATTAATGTCTTGATTATGCCCAAAAAATAATGTGGTTATTGTAGCACAGTTTTGGGGTGTTGATTCTACAGGGAGATGGAAAAATACTCAAGGGTTCAACAAATTAGTGTTTTTCATGAATTGTTTGAAAATAATTTGTTTTTCGCAATAAAATTTAAATATTAATGGATCAAGTAATGAAATTAAAATCAATGAGTTATAATTGTGAAGCGTCGGAATTCCCTCAATTGGATTGGATCATTCAACATCAATTATTCATTTTTTTATAACTCAATTAGAGGCTTTCATCCCAACACTCTAATTGAAAGATTTATTATTAAAAACCAATTTAATCCAAACGTAACCCTAGAATCTAAATTTTCTCTTAAAATTTCCAACATTTGTTTATTAAAATCAAATTATAAAATCGACCATATACATCAAGCATAATGTAGTAAATAATCACACCAATAAAATAAATGAAATTGAAATTCAATAAGTATTTCGATCGCTTGATAGAAAAAGCATGACTAATGTTTGAAGAGAAAATCTAAACCTAGAAAAGTTTAACAAGAAAAATAACAAATTACATAAATAAAAAGACGTGAAATCACCAAATCCAATGAGTTCCTCACTTCACCAAATTGTTTAGTTCTTCATAGGTTCTTGAGCCAAAAGAAGAGAGAAAAATGTATGTAGGTGTTCCCAATATGTATTCCACTGTTAAGTATTTGTAGGAGTCAAAAATTGGATGAAAATTATATTCAAATTGATTTCCAAAAGAGTTCTAATCGAATAAGGAAAATTTCTTTCGCATGCGGATTTTTTCTCTCTACACAACCGTCAGTATTTTGGTCATAACTTTCTCTCCCGATATTCGATTTAGGCGATTCAAAGTGAATTAAAAAGGTAACTCAAAGGGATACAACTTTGATAGCAGTATATTTCTTCCAGTTTGGACGTTTACTATGCCAACAATGGGTCTCAATTTTCGGCTAAAAATCTGGAATATATCTTGTGCGAATTGGCAATTGATTTTGATAATATTTTGATCATATTCAATTCCTTTTGAGTTCCAATTACATCTAATTGTCTCATATAAATCTTCAAAGTATCTTCTTGTGGTCTGAATCCACTATTGAGTATTTGCAATTTGGTCCTCAAACTTTGGATATTGTCATTTTTCGCTATTGTTGCATTCCTTTCTCCAATTCTTTATCCAAAGCCTATTTTCTTCAACCAATTAGCTTCCAAATATTTCAAATCCTCATTTTTCCTTTCGAACCAACTTTTGAATATTTGTGATTTGGTCCCTGAACTTTCCTTTTCTTTCACTTTGGTCATTTTTCATTTATTTCCTCAAATCTCCACTTTTAATCCATTTGCAACCTAAATCAAAATTAAAGGGTATGTAGTGCATTTAGGCGTCAAATAATCACATAAACATAACAGATAAGAGGAGAAAATCATGTTATTTTGCACTCTTATCCCACCCCCAACTTACTTATTGCTAGTCCCTAGTAATTTAATGCAAAACAAGAAAATCCATGACTAGTCAATGTTACATGTTAAGTTCCAATTAAACCACAGTTCATGTTCTTTTCAAACTTAGCACCACAAAGAAATTAATAGCGTCATGATTATCAGGATATCAAAAACACTTACGAAATGTGTGAGTGGGTGTCAAGCCATAGCCTTCTTAGAGCCAACCCTAACACAAGTAACATTAAGTATGTCTCAAGCTAAAGGTTTAGCTCCATAACGCATGGGTATCAAAGTGTTTAGTGCGGGGTTTCTCTCTATGGAGCTGAGAAAGATGTACGCTCAAAATTGGAGGCTTAAATATTTATGAACAAGCAACAAGTAAATATTGATCTCATGATAGACATACCATCAAATGAGAATTCATCTATTCATTCCACAATCTTACTTGGGATCAAAACAGTCAATGCAAAAGGTTGTAATGAAGTTCATGTTGGGCTATATGAAAAAAAGGATATCAAGATTCAAAACTTCCAAGCACATAACTAAATATCTTATC
>CAIGRP010133509.1:0-32081 GCA_903798385.1 Fraxinus cuspidata | reverse complement strand
CATATAGCAACATGAAATATCAAGGATTCAACCATTTCTTTCTCGCAAAAGGAAAATCATTTCAACAATCAAATTTGCATTTACATAATTCTATGGTATATACTATTTATACTATGTGGCCGATTCAGAAACATATGACTTGGCTGTTTGGTTATGAAGCAAATTATTTTGACAGAACTCTTCTGTTGTCACAGCATGCAACACGCATCATAAAGTGCATTCCTGGTACATTTTTGGTGCCAATTTCACAATGATGCATTTAGTTGAAACTTGAAATTCACTGACCACCAAAAACCAATAAAAGGTCAATAGGAAACATGGCATATCATAACAGAATATCTCAACAAGAAAATGAAAGCAAAAGCGATATAAAATCTTCTCTAGACCCAAATGGGGATATATATCATACAATATATTGAGGCAATTTTACCACACATTATGTAGTAATAAACTAAATCTCAATTTCACTGGAATTTGCACGAACTTAAATTGTCAGCCTTATTTTTTCCTTTACAACATTATCTCAAAATATTTTATTGATAAAGAAATTAGCATTGCTTAACACAAAATTAAAACTAAGGTCAAACAACTTCTTATGATGCTTAGCCTGTTAAAGTTAATGAAAGACAGACATGTTGACGATATCACCACTAGAAGACCTGTTTTCTCATACTCTAAGCTTTTCTTTGACAATCAAGTTCCACCAAACCACTAATTCAAAAAAAATAAATAAAAAAAATAATAATAATAATAACTAACAGTGAACAAATGAAGCGACTATTGATCTAAATATAAAATCAAGCAGGCACATGTAGAATTACCATAAGACAACTTGAACGAGAAAAGGCATCAACCACAAACTCATAGAAATTCTATAAATATATAGTCAGGTTTAAATAAATATTAAAAATACCTGGTGACATCAATTTTCTCATCAGAATCAGATTCCACGGCAGTGGCTAGAAAACCATCAACATCACCTTTATAACTTATCACAGGCTCGCCTTCAACTGTCACAATGTATATTTCTGCTTTCCCAAGAAAAAAAAGACCAGATAGGATTACAATAAGAAAAGAACAAATGTTCTTCATTTTAGCCAATCCTCTCCCAACTCCTCACGCCCCACAATTCCAAATCTGTTCATCATAAAAATAAAAAAAGTAATAAAAACTATCAAAGTTAGCAAACCAGATTAACTATATACTCCATATAAAATCCAATCAGCATAAGGAAGCATAGATGACATTCAGCTGCAAAAGTTAAAATTTCTTCTTCAAATTAATCAAATAAAAGCATAAAAACTCTGTACACTTCCACACTATATACATGTGAACACACCTGTGAGTGTAAAATATTATTTTTTGGAAAATAATTAAGGGTGATCCAATACCTGAACTTGAAGTTTGTTTCTTTCTCTTTCTCTTTCTCTGTTTCTGATTTCTTTTTCTTTTCTTTCGGTTACTTCATCTGCTCCATGTGGATACTCTTCAAAAAATGGAATGACAAATTAGTAACAAATGTTATACACATATACATATATAACTACATAAATATTTTTATGTATACTATATATACAGAATGCTGAAGAAACAAGCAAAGAATCAGAACAACATATACAGTAAAAGAAAATATAAAATAAGATCCCATCAAATTATTTGAACAAAAAAAAAAGCTAAAATCTTTACTCACATTTATTCATGAAAAGAACCCAAAATGCTAATGGCAAAACCCCACTTTTTACGAAACTCTAAGCTGCTACTTTTTTTTTTCACTCTTCACCACCAAGAAATCAAGAAATGAAGCTGATCAGCTAGCTACATTCAAATTTTCTTGATAGTATCAGTATTCTTAATGGGTACTAAGAGAAGTGGAAAAATAGTTTTATTCCTGTTGTTTTTCTTTTCTAAATTTTAGGGGTGGTTGAGTGGAAGAGTGAAGTGGAGGTAATTAGGGTTCTTTTCATTGTGTGTTTTTATTTATTGGGGATGAACCAGACAAAGGACCGAAAATGGAAGACAGTAGGAGAAGCCTTGATGATTTCATTAAATTATACTTATTATACTATCTAACAATTTCTAGTGGTACAACCTTAATTTTGAAAGCAAATTCTTTAACAACTTCATTCATTTCATGAAATTTTGTTAAATATTCAATCTTTCACAATTCAAAATTATTTGCCTCTATATTTAAAGAAAGATTTCTATTTCTTTTCGAGTTTATGTCAAAAATGAGCTCTCACGTACCGGTAATTAGTGTTATTCTAAATAATAAATTAATTAACTCACGAATTTTTGTGTAGGTACAAAGACAAAGAAATAAAGAAAATTTGGAAAACATATATTAATACACTGTCAGAGTTTAAATCAATTCAACATTTTTCTTTTCTTTTGAATACGGAGCACACTAGTTGTATGTGTACTTTATTTCACTTTGTTTTTGCACCTGACTTTAGTAGAAAATTGATGCGAATAGAACTTCGTCTAGGAGTGATCACATTTCTTATATTGTGTGACAAATTTGCAAAGTTAACGACTTTGCAAAAGAAATAGTTGCATAAAAAGACTAAAAAGAAAGCGACATTTTTTATGTTGATTAAGTGGACATTGAATTTTCTCAACTTTTAACATGGGACGTAAAGAAAAAGTAAAAGAGGTAGACATGTAAAGTAAGAACTCGAGAGAGATCAACGCGCTTGATAGATTTATACAACTAAGTTTTGAAGCTTGGAAATATGAGAAGATGATCCAAAAACATTCTTCAAATATATAGTTTGTAGCTCCAATTTCAAATTAAATTCTTTGGGAACAGATGTAAGATTAATTTCTTGATATAATATACTATCCTTTTTTTATACTTCTTGTAAACCAGAATAATAAAAAGAGTTAAGAAATGTAGTACATATTTGGAGGGTGAATTTGATAACACTAAACATTGTTGAGAAAGAAAATAAAATACAAACACGTTGATTGTATTGTTTGAGTCATCTTCAACATTGCATATCAATCAACACGCTAATGGAGTCACAATCTCATTAGTGAAGTTGAATTAGGTTTGTTTGTGGGGTTATGGGAATTAATTAGTTATATAATTGATGCTAATTGATTAAGGCAAATCCATTGATTGATAGACAAAGATTCTTTACCATATATTTTATGTGGAATTTATATTTTGAGATTAGAATTTGCATGCATATTAAATCTTTCATTCATGCCTTTTTAATTCTTTTGTGGCACTTTTTGACAAGAAGAATTTCAATTCGAACTTTTTCATATAGTAGAAATATTTCGTAACCTTTATAGTTACACTTTTTGTCTATTGGAAGTCATAATTACTTGATTTGCTTTGTGACCTACAACACATTTGAAAATTACATATTCTTGAGTGGATGTTTTGATTAAGCATCTGTTTAACTAATTTATAAACGATTTATAAGTTATTTATGCATAGTCAAACATGTTAAAGCTTATCCAAACACGTTAGAGCTACGTGGTTGTTGAAATTCTTTAGGTAGTACACAATCTCGTTCTTGCAAAAGTTGATTAGGTTAGTCGAAATTGAACCATCACAATGGACCACGCCACTTTTATAAATTCACGACTTAAAAGGCTTCAAAGTTAGACTATATTATGTAAGTCGGGTGTACTATCAATAAATTATCTATCAAATATATTTATATTAATTCAAACGTTATAGAGAAAACTAATATAGTTCTTCGTATCAAGTAAATTCTCAATTATTCTTAAATTATGTCAAACTACTAATGATGGGCATTTCAATTCCATGGAGGTCATTTTAATATTTATTCTATATTTTTATTTGTTGGATTTTTTTATGAATCTAAAAGGTCAAAAAAAAAAAATCTAATTTTTCTTGTTGTGTTCACTCCTACAATTTAAGCTATGCCTTGATCTTATAATTTTGAGTAATGATATATATAGTGAAGACTACCGATAGTCGTCCAACATGATATACATATAATAGTTTGTTATTTGATATATTAATATGGTAATTTTTTATTATCTTATACATCAAATAAAATTTGTTATGTGTATTCCATGTAGGACGACTATCGATAATCTTTATTGTGAATAACATTATTCATCTTTCATATGATTCATCTCCTACCAAAATCGCAACAATCTTATGAATTAAAACATCTTTAAATTTACGGCGAACATGTTTGACCATCTCAGTTAATCTTCTCTTAATCTAGCTTCAACACATTATATATATTTTTTACATTTTCTTTTGGTAGATTTTGTATGATTACACATCGATCTTCACGTACTATTAAATATTTCCGATTCTAGTACCTCATTATTAAAGAAATTAATAAAGAAAATGTTACTTTGTGAATTCATGTGAGGGTTGTCCCACCAAATTTGTCCCTGTTCTTGTACATAACATGTGACTGTGTGACTATTTCTATGGTAGAAAATGAACCAAAAAATTCCAATCATGGACAAGATAATACAGAAACTAAAATATTTTTTTTTCAAAATAAAAAAAATTATTTTTTCACAAGAAGTTGCAACATGAGTTGGCAGGAGATGCACCTCCCTAGAATAGTCCCAAGTATGTATTTAGTGAATGCGTGTCACGGGTTCAATTTATGTACCACCCAACAATTCCTGAAGTAGGTAAGGAAAAAATTGGACTTGTTACTGACTAAAATGTTGTGTTTCCCACATGTTGTCTTCTAGAGCTTCTAGCTCGAGCACGAGATGAAACAAATAAAAATCGAATTAACTAGGCTTTAGTTCTAATAAATTTACAACATACTGTATTAGGATCCACTCTTCTTTCATAAATTTGCTAGTGACATATTGCAACTGACTAAGAGTCTATTTTAACATGACTTCTGCTTCTATTTTTACTTTTTGTACAAAAACTTCTTGAAAAGCTTACATTGGGTCAACTTTCTATAAAAGTTCCTCTAATGCTTTCAAGAAATTATTCAAATAAATCAAAAAGCAACTTTTTGACCTCAAAAACAGTTGTTTAGATAACGTAAATCTAGTTAGTACTTCACTAAAATTAATTTTTGGAACATTATTTTGTAGAATAAATATTTAAATTTTTAAGACGAGACATTATTTTGGGTTTCATTAGAATCTTCTTATAATTAAAAGTAAAGATCAAACATTAATTTTAACTATACATTCATATTATTTATTATTTAATTATTATCTACATATTTCATAAGACTCATTACTCCCTTTCATTATAATCACGTTATATTTTTATTTTTATCAAAATAAGCACTTAGTCTTTTAAGTATTAACTTATTTGAGTATAAATAACAACATGCATTAACATTGCTATGCGACGAGTTCAAGTTGAGAATTGGTAAAGCAAACTCGGATCAACAACATTCGTATGAATTTTTCTAAAATTTGTGAGTCAAGAATAAGGAGAAGATGATTAATTCTACTCCGAATATTAATAAGATGAAATTCAGTTACAATCTCTGAAGCCAACAAAAATTTATGAGGAGTATTTTGAAAAATTGCGTGCGGTCTAAACCTAAGTATGGTATGTTGTCTTTTCTTAAGGTTTGTAGACTAATTATACTCTATACGATAAATAAGAGCTCTTTTGTTGACTTTACAATTCTTAACCGTTTTGTTAAACATGAGTTTCGATCTCTTATGTTAGACTTCTTTTGTTCTAAACTAGGATTATTCAAATAAACTTTGATCATACCTCATAATTGATTGGACTTTACGAGATCGAGGTAAGGGATTCTAAATTAGAAATGGAGTTACAGTTTTATTTCATATTAAACAACCTCGCTCTCTTTCTTTACTTACATTTTATGTCTTTTTTTCTAAAAGCAATTGTGAATTACTGTCACGTAAAGTCAAAATTCGCATGTTATGACCACATTGTATGAGTTCAAACATGACTTTAAAAATCCATGACAAACATCTGGCAAAATAATTCTTCTCCCATTGATTGAAATTTCGAAATACGAAAGGAATTTGCCTATTCCATCATTGCCTTGACATCTTAAATAAAAAGTAGTAATTAGGAATAACAAAGTTCCTACACTTTTTCAAACTTATCGAGTAATAGTACATTACATATAACATAATTTATTTTTTGATTCTAGTTTTAGGATACTATATAATTCTCGACTCCTCTTGCACGACAATATTTTAAATCCATCAAAACACTAAAGTTGTTCCATTGTGTCGCGTACAATTTAAAGAATAAATAAACAATATTGCGAGTTGAATACAATTAAAAATAAGAAGGAAAACAAATCAAGTTGACATGTGCCGATAGATAAATCATAATGCCCTCATCTTACATACTCCAATAATTTATCATAATAAAATTAATTTCTTCCTCCATCAATTAAAAAAAAAAACTAGCACAATATATAAGAGCAAAAACAACGATGTGAACTACGCAAATTTTCTTGCAACAAAACTGAACAATAAAACAAACTTTTTTAATTATCAATTTCCTAATGTGTATAATCAAAATGAGTTGACAATGAAGGCATCCTTTTTTTCATCTCATGTGCATGTGAGAGAGAGGAAAATAAGACCTCTCAGTGTGTATGAACAGATGAAAATAACTTCATTTCATTATCGTGCAACATGGGGAACAAAAGTAGCTATCCATGGTCCTATCTATTTCCTTTTAGGCCCCTTTTTGGTGATTTCTTGAAAACTAATTTCCCACTCTAATCCCACTTTTTTGTTTCTTTTTTACTTTTTAGGGTTATTAATTATGATAAATCATTATCATGATCTATTCATTGAATTGGATGGTAGGTTTTTCTGACTTTTTAAATGATTTCTTTCTATTGAAATCGTTATATTTTGGATTTATTACGCGTTTTAATATTCTCAATGTCATTCGAAACAGTGTAATGTAGCAAGTAGGACGAAAATGGTGTAGAGTGGTAAAAGTAGCCGTCCATGTCCATCCCACCAAAATATATTTATTCTCAACTTGCATCTATGGATTTCTAGCTCTTAAGAGCATCTCAAGAAGACTGGTTTGCTTAGACGTTAAGCGCGATAGTAAATATAATACTAAAGTCACGTAAAATATTTGAGTTCAAATCCTTTTTTTTAATTATCTGTGAAAGGTTGTCATGTATCAGGTGATATGTATAAATTCGACCCGAATATGAAGGAGAATATTAAAGACCACATTTAAATCTAGTTTAAACTTTTAAATGAATTGTTTAATGAATAATGGAAGAACAAGATATATAAAGTGAGAATGTGAAGTATATTTCAAAGGAATTTATTTGGAACATATATTCTAAAACATTTGAAATAGTAGTGCTTCAATTATTTCCACTATGTTAACATCATATTTTGGTCGTTTCCGGACCTAGTCGACACAGAGAACTTGAAATTGCTAGATATATAAACACTAGTCACTACTCACAAAGATAAGCATGTGTAATTGGTTGATATGATTGTGATACCATTTTGATGAAAGTTCAAGAGAATTTTATTATAATTGCATAATTTAATCGAGGAAAAATTATTTGAAAATATTTATAGGATGATAATAAAAAGGATAATTGACATAAAATGTCCCTATCTTTTGTCCTTTTTGCAATTATCATCCCTATAGTTCGAGAATTCGTATTTAAATCCTCATTTCTACTTGTTCTTGCACAAAATGTGGCTTTTGTCACATGTCATTCATTTGTTTCATAAAGTAGGCGAATCCTTTACAGATGATATAATTTAAATGGGCAAAAGTGTCGATCTACTTAACCCTTATCATTTAATTTTAAGGAAAACAAAGAAAAATATGAAACAAAGAAAATAAAAGACAAAAATAAATTCTAAAAGCATCTTCTTCTCTAAAGCCCCACACCCAACCCATTGTTAAGATTTAACAATTGAAGCTAAAATAATTGAGCAATTGGTTCAACCTTCCTTCCCTCTTTCTCCCTTCCTCTTAAGCTGATTAATGTGCTTTGTGCTACATCTATACTTCAGAGTTCATTACAATCCTAGTATATATCAAACTCTTGCAAATCAATTTTGGTAGATTGCTTCTACACAAGTTTACGACTAGCGGGATCGGTCTTAATATGTAATTGTATAATATTAGGATGTTTCATATGTGACATTTATAAGTAGTGTGAATATACTGAGCAAATTCATGTTGCTCGATTGTGTTGGCTTCAGGTGTCAATATTAACAATGGGTGGGTGTAGGGCTTTGGAGGAGAAGATGCACTTTGAAAATTTATTTTCCTATTTTACTTTTCGTTTCTCATTTTTATATTATTTTTATTAGCTTAATTGAATTGACTTTTTGCCCTTTTAAATATGTCATCTACGAAGTATGCGCCTATTTAATAAAACAAATAGATAGTAGGGAATGAAAAGGATCTTTTATGCAAGAATATTGTGAAATGAGGATCTTTGAAACGATGGAAATGATGATCGCAAAGAGAACAATAGATAGGAACGTTTTATACAAACTACTTATAATAAAAATTAGATTGGTTATTTAGGGTTTGTTTGAACTCCATTTTTTGGAAAATAAATTTTGTAATAATGATTATTTCAAGAATATGTAGTTAAAAAGTGGAAAAAATTTAATTGACATTTAAAATTATTTTATTGAGAGAATGTGTGGTTGAAAGGGAATTTGAGAAAAAATATTTTTTTAAAAAAGGGGACTGGAACATGAGCTTAGTTATTGGGCTACAGTTTTATTGAACTTTGTCATTTTAGGCCCTAAAACAATATAGTGGGCTATTTGTGGGAATATTGCTAGCCCGTTACACTTGCCACCAATTTCAAACATATTTCCCCGTCAATCTTGCTACATACATACATACATACATATAACAGTTACATAATGTGTTGTGACGCTTCATCATTTACCAGTTTAAAATGCAGTCAACTATTTTATTCAATATTTTTCTTCTGAATTATTTTATGCAATTCCTTATTTTTACGTACAAATAACATAATCATTTTCCTGTAAATGCAACTAGAAATTTTAGCTAAAATCAAAGGCATTTCACTTCTGCACACTGTGCCAAATCAAAGGCATTTCAACATGCCTTTTTGCTTCACACCATTGTAGTCAAAACAGGCATTGAATCAGACATTTATATTGGCAATCAAATGATCATTTTTTATGCAACATATGGCCACATTGAATCAGCTCACCTAGTGTTTGATGAAATGTCCCATAAGAATTTGGTCTTGGCCTTCGATGATTTCGGGTTCTGACCAAGCCAGAAAATCCCACTCTACTCTTGCATTTATGTACAAATGCAAAAGTATCATAAGCCAATGATTTTATTTTTGCCAGTGTTCTTAGTTCTAGTGCTGGCCTTAAGGAATTAAAACTCGGGCAACAAATTCATGCGCAGGTAGTGATATTAGGTTATCAGTTTGTTTGCTTTGGATTTACTTATTTTGATGTACATGAAATGTGGCATGAGCAGCAATGCCATGTCGATTTTTCGTGACTGCAGTACTTCTGGATTGTTTCTTATAATGTGGTTATTTCCGGGGTGGTGGAAAATGAGCAAGCAGAGAAGGGTTTGAGATATTTAAGCTTATGGTCGACGAGGTAGTTTTACTTTTGCTGGACTACTGAGGGCTAGTGAACCTACATATGATTTGTCAGTTGGAATTCAGTTACATTGTCAAATAATAAAGCTTGGGCTTGATTATACGGATTTTGCTGGAAACAATTTGATTGACATGTACTCAAAATTTCATCTTATTGGAGAGCAGAGATGGTTTTTAGGCTGATTAAGGAGAGAGATGTAATTTCTTGGAATATTCTTATTATTGCTTCTTGTCATTGCAATGATGAGTCCGAAGCTATAAGTGTTTTTAAGGAGATGGTGATGGACACTAATGTGAAAGCCGATGATTTACTTATGCGTTTGTGCTTTCTGCAGCTGCCAGTCTTGCTTCCATGTGCCACGGGAGTGAGATTCATTGCACATTTAATTAGTACGAGGTTAGAGTGGGATGTGGGAGTTGGTAACGTGCTTGTGAAGATGTATGCTAAGAGTGGCTGCATTGGCTATGCGTACACTGTTTTTGATCGAACAGATTGCCATAATCTTGTCTCGTGGAATAGCATTATCGCTGGATTTGCAAATCACGGGCTTGCAGGAAGAGCGGTAGAATCGTATGAGGTGAGGGATTGAAGCCAGATTCGTTACATTTCTTGGACTTCTAATGGCTTGCAATCATTCAGGACTTGCAAATGATGGCCAAGCTTTTTCTAATTCCATTACTTAAGTTTACACGATCACTCATGATATTGAGCATTTCTGTTGCCTCATTGATTTACTAGGACGGGCTGGGAGAGTTAAAGAAGCTTTAGAGTACATGTCTAGATATCCATTTGGGGATGATCCAATTGTTTTGGGCTGTTTCGACTGCATGGAGATGTTATAGCTGGGAAAAACTGGCTACAAGGCTTCTTGTCTGGTTATGTTTACCAATTAAGTTTCAAGTTTAAATTGTTCAATTATGCGAATGCGAGTGTGGCTTCTAGTGTGCGTGCACACACCTCATCTGCATAAGATCTTAATTATGTACTTGCGCGGATCGATTTCTTTCTGTGTGCATTCGAGCAGTACGCTCTATCTGCATGTGATCGACAAATTACCTTCTATGCTTATACTTTTTTCATACTATTGAAAAAGTAGAGTAGTGATAAAACTTGATCTCATATCTTTTTCTTTTTTTTTTACTCTAATATCATTGTTAATTATTTTATCTAAAAGTTTAAACCCTTAAAAATAGCTACGTGTATTCGTCAAATTATTTTAAAAAAATAAAATTCTAATGTTTCAAGCATTGAATCAAAAGAAGAAAATATGCCAAATAATCATCAAAGCAAATACAATAAAGGTCCAAGGGGAACCCCTTTTTATGACGAGGAATCTCAATGTTCTGTACACCGACCTCTCCCAA
Organism: Fraxinus cuspidata; assembly: GCA_903798385.1. Classification (NCBI taxonomy): domain Eukaryota; kingdom Viridiplantae; phylum Streptophyta; class Magnoliopsida; order Lamiales; family Oleaceae; genus Fraxinus; species Fraxinus cuspidata. The sequence goes on along the minus strand of CAIGRP010133509.1, from coordinate 21,132 downwards.
ACACCTTTTCTCCGTTGGGATAAGAAAAATATATAAAATGAATTTCCAATACTGGTTTAAAGAAATACAGAATTTATCGGCTTACCAAAATGATTTTTTCAATTTTGGCCCCGTTAAATATTTAATAATTTTTTTTGAAAATTCTATTTTGTTTCCAACAATAAAGAATTAAAAATGACTTGAGAATTTAATTCGCAATACTTGAACGAGCAATTCTTTTTTTTTTTTTTAAGTTTTAAAAATAAATAATGATATTTGTCGACCTCAAATTTTATACTTCCAACGTAGTCAACACTCAACAGATCACAAGACCTCTCGTGTCCACGTAAGTCTAGTTCCTGCACACATGGACAAACGGTTAGTCGCACGTGGCTTTCTCCAATAATGATAAAGTTGGTCGCATGCACTCTTCGATTAAGTCACTTGGAGTAGTGAATATATGAGTTTAGGAGGTGGTTTAGACACCAGCCTCCAGTGTAAAAATGGGGTTGGCGTTTGCTAGATTTCGTGATAATAACAATAAGGATAGCAAAGTTGTAATTCGAGAATCTAGATTTGCATTACCTTTGGAATGTCACATTTCGTAAACTTTTATAGTAGAATGTGATGGATATTGGTCGTGGGATGAAGGTATACGTGGCATCACCACATGGCTGAGGCCTCTTGTCAATGGCATCAATCAATCTTAAACATTTAATACTAGTACTATTTTGCCTCTTGTCAATGGCATCAATCAATCAAAAACATTTAAACTAGTGCCATTTTGTTTCCCATAACTCTGACAAAAAAATGGTATAGACTTGACCTGATTGATTGGATAGGGCGCCGACGGCAATGAATTCTCACATCAATCACTTATTAACGATTGCATGCAAGATCTCCTGTTAGGCACCTTAAGACCTTATCCTGTCATGAGGGTTCGGCTTCCCATATTGGTTCGGCCAAACAGCTTCTTGGGTAGAGTGACATAGAGTGCAGGCACAGGTTCGTCTGGAGCCTCATCAGACAAGGCGTAACAATATTTATCTTCGTTAAAGATAATCATCATGTGAGGTAACATTAAATAATAAGATCAGTAGGTTTCATATCTATATATTTAGTTAATTTTATTATTTCATTTCACATCATCAATCGCATAAACAAGTGGTTATCTCTAACGGAGATAATTAGCATTATTCTATAAAAACTCTTAGGTAGAGACATCAACCTACCATTTGAAAATGTGATGTTGGGCGTCTTGAGTTGGTCGACTTCAGTCCTTTGGGAAAATAATTGTCCAAAATGCACAGCAAAAGCACAAAAGCAACAATAAATAAAACGAACACAAAAAGAGAGAAAAAAAATTAAATGCGATTCAACCATTTGAACATCGAGTACGAGAGAAAAAGAATCATTCATTAGTATGCTCGGCGCGTGCGCACACACTTGAAGATCTGCATCCTTTAAACACATTTGAAAGTCGGAAATTGTCTAGTGATTTGGCGATTAAATCAACTATCCAAATCAAGAATAGTAATTACAACAATCACGCTTAGTGTACATATTGATATACACCTTTGTTGATAGAATGTCACGTAGCATTCTGTCATTAGACAGTTTAAACAAATGGTTGTTTTTGCAGCCAACTAAGTTTTGTCAACACGCTATCTATCAATAAAGATGTTAAAAAATTATGTACAAATGGCAAAATCCTAACTACAATGATAGTTTCCGTAATCTTTCATGAATATCATAGGAAATGAGCAACAAAAGTAAACAGCTGACCCTTTACCATTTCCATCCATACATAATAAGGGTTTTTAAAGTGTTTCACTAGCCGCCGAACTTATAACTTTATTACGATTTACTCATTTAAATTTTAAAATATTTTGGAGTAGTCGGTGAACTTTAACACATTGCACTTCATCACTCATTCATCGTGTTTCATTAGTCACTGAACTTAAATACTCCATCGCGCTTTATTCATTAAACTTTAAAATGCTTTCGGCTGACCACTAAAATTTACTTAATAAATTCAAGGGTTAATTTCACAAACAGTCATTAAAGTTATGTCAAATTTACAAAACAGTCACTGAAGCTTAAAACTTGCACTAACGGACACTGTAGTATCATCCGGTTTCAGTAATGGTCACTGAAGGACCTTTTTCGTTGTAATTGGAACGTAGGACCAAAATAGTTGAAGATTGAACCTTGAGGACCTAAATCACAAATTTGACAATAAAACCCCCACCCCCCATGTGCTGGCACTGGGTAACCTTCTGCTGTTTTCCCCTTTTTTTCTCCACTCCTGGAGCTGATTTTGCATTCCCTGTACTCTTGAAACCAACTTCATAATCATTTCATCCTTAATGACATTTATATTATGAGTGAAATATCAATCATCGCATACAATAGAGTTCGTTATAAATGAAATATCACTCACAATATTCCCCATTTCATCAAAAAACGAACAATGACAAAAGCTAGATGGTTACTATCAAAATAGAGTTCGTTGACAAAAAAACATATAATAGACTTCAATCGGCTTCATTTCATCATCAAGTTGTTCCATGCTTCGCTAAGAGTTGCCGTCGAGTTCGAACTTCCACTGGTTCTTGGCCTTCGCAGAGGTACAGATCCCTTCCTATTGAAATTGGCTCTCGATTTTCGTACGAAGGACGTCGAACCACCAAATCATGTTTGTCTAGCACCATCAATAGGCTGGGAAAGAAAAGGTCGTGCTACACCTTGTTCAATTCCACCATCAGTAGTCGGCTGTGAATTGGCAAATTGTTGTCCAACATTTGCTCTTGCAGCTTCCCATTCCATCGAACCATTTATGTCATCCTACAGTTCTTGAAAAAGGATGTCAACTAACATAATAAATAAAATAAAAATAGGATATACTTCTACAACTATTATATGGTACATCCCTCATTTGTTGTGTAGCATGCCTACGAAGCATGGTTCGAGTGGTATCTTTTATTGTGCCATGTTTGACTACAAATACTACATTTCATTCTCTTCTTAACATCACCTCTACTATCAATCTTCTTCATCTTCTCTTTGGACAATACAGCTTCCTCAACCCCTCTTCGGCGCTTTGTCTGCTTTCTGCCTCTTTTTTTGGTCACCGACGTTGGGGGTTTTACCAGGTCGAAGCCACTCGAAGGCTACATTTTTGGTCCATTTATAGGGTATATGCAATCTTCCTCCAACGGCGAAGCCAAAATACGCCACGGACACTTTTTTCATTTGCAATGACCTTCTAATCTGTTTTTATCATTATACGGAAAGATCACCTCAAACCTATTATGAATGCTAAAGTTTTTAACCACAACCTTTACCTCCTTCTTCAACCTAAACTTAAGTCATACCTCAAGCACGGGATGCACCATATCTACTTCACCATTAAATTCTGGGTTTGTAACAACTTCGTCACTGTCATAATGAATGCTTCGAAGGTCATCTAAGGGTACATATTCAGAATTGTCAAATTCATTTGCTACTTCCAACGACACTATCTCATTCCACGTATCAAGTTCAATATTGTAGGTAACATTTTCCTCAAAGAGAATGTCGTCTTCTTCACGAAGGATGTCTTCTTTATCTGAATCACTGTTCAAATAACCTAGACAATAGAAAATTATAAATTTCTTAGTTGACAGTGTAGTGGAAAATAAAAACGTATCAAATGTGTCAAAGCAAATGTGTTCCTCCAATAGAGCAATTTACTGCCCAAACGTGTCAAAGCAAAAAAAAAAAAAAGGACCAACTTGTGTCCAACTCACGTGAAGAGTTAATACAGCCAAAGAAAGGACCCAACTAATGTCCAGCTCATTAAAGGAGACTATGCTACTTGAACACTAATAATCCAGTTACTTTAAAGAGTTAATACAGCAAAAAAAAGGTTAAAAAAGAAGTGCTAACCTTCACCTTGTTCCTCCACATCCGACATGTCGAATAATATTTTGTCCGTGAGTGATCCTCAATATTAGATTTTTCGCACAAAAAAAAAATGGAGAAGTATGTTGTGTCCTAGGACTTGAAAAGAGGATTTTGATTATTTGGGTTCTTGATTGGAAGCTCAAGCTAAGGATTGGGAAAAATTAATTGAATGATATTAGCATGATTTTCACCCTAATTTCCCTCCCAAAATGGGCTTCCATTCAACTGTGGTGTTTCACGCCAAAAAGAAATGGTTTTGGGGGGTTTTATTGTCAAATTTGCGATTTAGGTCATCAAGGTTTTATTGTTTTGTGATTTTGACATAATTTCAGTGACTGTTTGTGAAATTAACCCATAAATTCAATTATTCAAAAATTGAAAATTTTGAAGTATAAAATATCATATAAGAAAACGTAACCTTCTTTTCTTTGAATTACCTTGTGATGACTCTAAAAATTATATCTTGTTAATGTTGATTAATATTATTGATTCTAAATAAAAAATTTCATGGCCTATTTGAGATATAATTTTTTTTTAAAATTTTCTTTATTTGGGTCTAAGGTTTTAATCGAAATAAAAAATAAATTTTCTATCTTATTTTTCGACGTATAGGAAGATTATGATCTAAATTAAAATTTACGCCAATTTGAAACTATCATTTTTCTTTTTCCATGAACATAGCTTTTGATAATTAGAGAAATTTTATCTTTTTTACCATATCAATATTCTCGTCTTAGATTAAGGGTCTCATTATCTAATCATTGCTTATTTTATTCTTTTTAATCTAGGTTGAATTTAAGAAAAAACATTACATGCCTAAGTAACCACTCGAAAGTATTTAAAAGTTCAGCGAGTAAAGCTTGATAGGGGTATAACTTTAGTTACTAATGAAATATAATGAATGAGTGATGAAATGCAATGTGTTAAAATTAAGTAACTATTCAAAAGCATTTTAAAGTTTAATAAGTAAAACGTAATCTATATATAAATTTAGCAACCAGTTAAAAAGTATTTTAAAATTTAGCAAGTACAAGTTCAGTGCTAAATGAAACATTTGGTTTTTGAATCATGCTACATGTACAATATTGATTGACAACATTCTATTTGACATCATCGTATCCATCCATTTTTAAAAAAAATTGTTTTTTACATCACACACTAGGATTTTGACAACACATAATTGTCAATCATTGTTATCAACCAATGTTGTACACTTATATTTAGGATGTGTGTGATCCACATTATTTTTAAAAAATGTATTTTGAAATATTAGATTGATGAAGAATGTGTAGTTGAAAAAGAAGAAAAAATTATTGATGTGATAGAAATATTATTTTATTGAAAAATGTGTGATTGAAAATAAGTAGAAGAATGATAATGAAAATTTTAATGTAGCTCAATGTCTTGATTTTTTATTCGCTCCTGATCATTTCCATTCCATGTGATGTTGTACAAGGAAAACCAAGAAAAATATACTTCTTTTCTTGCTTTCTTGTTAATATCAAGAATATACCAAGAAATGAGAAAACAAATACTTGTGATTGGAGATAATAGCGAAAAAAATGTTAAAAATGCTTACATGATTTCAGTTCCTTACAAGTTACAAGTCTTCCTAGATTCCTGTTTCTCTTCCCCTCTAATTTGTAATAAATCATTTGATTTTCCAACCGAAAACTTTGCCATTTTGTCCGCACTTATTTTCCCTGGAATTCAATTGCCCTCGTTTTAACTTTTGATTATTTCTCAATTGCATATATTCAGCCAATAAAATCTCGATTCTTCAGCTGAAAATACCTCGTTTTTACTTTTTTAATTCTCTGGAAAAGGGTTTTTTCGTATAGGGATGATCTTGATGGGTTTTGATTAACTGGGCCTGTGAGAATTCCAACATTTCACCAATAAATCATCATCCTTTGAATTAGGAATTCGCGTTTTTATGACTTTTAAACAAAAGGGTCTGCGAAAAATCCAATCTTTACATACGTGTTTTTGTCTCCTAAACCTCTGAAAATTTCAATGTCAATTTTATCAGTTCCTATGAAGGCTACAATACCTGAAACGACGTCGTGGTCTGAAGGTCCACGTCGTTTTGGAGATCTGAGAGGGGTCCAATGGCGAATAGATTTGGGAATTTTACCATCTTCTACTTCTTCATCCATTGATGATCTTCGCCGGGTCACTGCCAATTCTCGTAGGAGGTATACGTATGGTTAAGTTCAATTTACTTCTTAAATTTACTTGTCTGATTAGTTTCTCTATTGAGAGTTTTAGACAATATATTGGTTTAATTTCTGCACATGCACTCGTATTTATAGATTTATTTAATAATCTGATGATCATCTGAGGCAGTTTTTCGGCCTTTTTGGTGTAAAAGAAGTAGTTATTGGAGTTTATCTAATTTTTTGGCATTTCCATTGTTTGAACCACGGACACACGTTTTCTTTCGGTGGCAATGTAGTTGGAACTTTGTACACGTGCTGAAATCAAGAATTGCATGTTTGGCGTGCAGGAAGGGACAATAAAATGAACAAGATTTTTGCCTCGTTTCTTCCTTAATACTGTAATACCTAATCCTCCCTTCCAAACATGCTATAAGGTTCATATTTATCAAATTTCATACTTCTGCTATTTGATTGTTTCTGTTGCAGTGTTTAATTGTGGTGCTATAGTTTAGTTTCGTAGGAGTTAATTGTGCTGCAGCATATTATAGAAGGATATCGATCTTTTGTTAGATCATCTCCCTTTACTTTTTTAATGATAATGGGACAGAATCTAGCAAATATAGCATTTGATTCAAAGGGAAAAAAGTTTAACAAAAACTTAAATTTTAACCATGTCCTCTGAGCATTTCGTTAGTGGTTATTACATATGCAATATTTTTTGCAATTTCACATGGAATTCTATTTCCTTGCTGTACGGATTTATGAATTTCTGTAGGTATGCTGCTTTGAGGAGGCAGCTTCTAATTGACCCACAAGTTCTGAAGAATGGAAGTTCTCCTGATGTTGTCATGGACAATCCACTGTCACAAAATCCAGGTAGGATTTCAACATTATCTGGGCAGTGTGCATCACCAAAACTTTTTTCATTCACTTTTGGCTTCATGAAAATCTCATAAAGCTGTTTCATTTTTTAATGTTATTACTCTTTTAAGTTTTCTTGACTGAGACTGTTCAAGTTATTTCTTCCACTGCGTCAGGACCAATCTTATTTAGAATCTTATGAGTGATTATTATTATTAAGTCCATAAACTCATGTGGCAAGTTTAATTCTAAGTCATCCACACTATTGTTTTTCGTTATGCAGATAGTATGTGGGGTCGCTTCTTCCGGAATGCTGAACTGGAGAGAATGGTAGACCAGGATTTGACACGTTTATATCCTGAACATGGTAGCTATTTCCAGACACCTGGATGCCAAGGCATGTTAAGACGAATTTTGTTACTTTGGTGCCTTAGACATCCAGTGTATGGTTACAGACAAGGTAGGTTGAATTGTTTTTCTTTCAGTTTCGTTTTCACTGTCTGCTGCTACTGTTTTCATCAATGAACAATCTTTCCCATGTTCGTGTCTTTGTATTCCTATTATATTGTTGCCATAAACTCCATTTAGGCTTGATGAATAGTATATTAAGCAATGCATCAACGTTATGCAAACATATGCCTTCTGCCTTCGGGACATATATTCTGTATCGTTTCACAAATTGAATTTTAGAAATACTAGAACATTTAATTTATTTTTACTAATGGTCATCACAACCGAGTTGATTGCATTATTCCCTAAAAATCTTTCGTGTATTAATGATCAATGCTTAACAACACATGCAGGATACCCTTGTCAAAAGTTTCAAAAATGATTAATTTTCTCTGCTTTCTGTACTTATAGCATTCTTTATGCTGTCATTCATAGGGATGCACGAACTCTTGGCACCTCTGCTGTATGTTCTTCATATTGATTTGGAGCTTCTGACTGATGTGAGAAAAGTTTATGAAGACCACTTAACGGACATAATTGATGGCTTCTCATTTCATGAAAATGATTGGACGCACAAGTTTGATTTTAAGAAATTACGCGAGCACATGGAAGATTGTAATGGATCCGAAAGCCCTGTGAAAATTAACGGTCTTGGTGAACTTGAACCGAAGATACAAACCATTGTTTTGCTAAGTGATGCCTATGGGGCTGAAGGCGAACTTGGCGTTGTAATATCCGAGAAATTTTTGGAGCACGACGTTTATTGTATGTTTGATGCTTTAATGAATGGGACTGGTGGTGCTGTTGCCATGGCAAAATTTTTCTCTCCATCTCCTTTTGGGGGTTCTCATACTATGTTCCCTCCTATAATTGAATCTTCTGCTGCATTATATCATCTTCTTTCCATTATTGATTCGTCTCTTCATAGTCACCTTGTTGAACTCGGAGTTGAGCCCCAGTATTTTGCTCTTCGCTGGCTACGGGTCCTATTCAGGCGTGAATTTTCACTTGAAGACCTTCTCATAATCTGGGATGAAATTTTTGCGTGTGAAAATATGAAGTTCAATAAACCTGATACTAATGATGCCGAGTCCAACGTTGGAGTCCTCAATTCATCCAGGGGAGCACTCATTTCCGCTTTTGCTGTTTCAATGATACTTCAATTGAGATCTTCGTTGCTTGCCACCGAGAATGCTACTTCCTGTCTTCAAAGGCTGTTGAATTTTCCAGACGATGTAAATCTTCTCGAACTGCTGGCTAAGGCGAAATCATTGCAGGCTCTAGCGGTAGATGCGATCAACTCAACCTCACTTCTGATTCTTCCTGGGTTGCATGGAAGACATAAGTTGGGATTTACTAAGGTTCGTAGTCTTTCTTTAGATTTAACAAATCCAAGAAATACACTGAATATGGTACATGAGAGCTACTGGGAAGAGAGGTGGAGAGTTCTTCACATGGAAGAAGAAGAAAGAAAGCGAGGCTCTGCTGCCTCTGCAGAAAAACAAGTTACTAACCGCAAAAAAGGTTGGTCAGAGAGGGTAAGATTACGCCTGTCTAGAACCGAATGCGATCCATCCCGATCTAAGGCCACTTTCAGAAAGAAGGATGAGAGAGATGAAGGTAGGAAAAATATTGGAGGTGATGAAGATTTTGGCCACAAGATTCCAGTTGAGGTCGATGTACAAGATGTTAAGGATAATAACTTCAGTACATCTGAGACTAGATGCTCGAGTGGATGTCGTGGGAACGAAGAGAACTCATCCAATATCTCAGATTTATCAACTCCTGTTAGAGGGACTAATGATCATGTGAACACGTCGGGAAGAAGTAGTGTTGCATCAAACGTTTCTGCTGAGGAAAATGATACCGACTCCGTTAATTTTGAGCCATCGCGGTCTAATCCAGAATCTTCACCTCTTCTGGTCTCAGATTTGGACAGGAGAGGGACTAGTGATCGTGTGAACATGTCAGGAAGAAGTAGTGTTGCATCAAACTATTCTGCTGAGGAAAATGATACCGACTCTGTTAATTTTGAGCCATCGCGGGCTAATCCAGAATCTTCACCTCTTCTGGTCTCAGATTTGGACCCAAATGACTTCACTTTAAACTCTACACAGAACGACAATTCTGTTGTAAAACAAGCAGCAGGAATTAAGGAGCTAAAACTTCTATCTGGTAAGTTTCAATTGTTCTGGAAGTTTGGGCGCAACGTCAATGAGGGAACGTCTGATAGAGCTGCTGTATCTGAAGATGCAAAAGCTTATGACAGTGTAAGTGGTCATAACAATGTAGCTGGCTCTTCTATAGCTAATGGGTGTAATAGCACTTCTGGGATAAGCAAGGGGGAGATTATTGACCAGAATTTGATGGTTAGCTTGAGTGATCTTGGGCAATCCATGCTTGAGAACATCCAGGTACTCGTAAGGTTTAAAACTTCTACATTAACTAACTTTTTGTTTCCATAATGTGTGCATTACATAATTTCTTCTACCTAAGTAAAAAAGGATATCTTACCGTCTAAACAAGTGATTTATCTCCAACTTCATCCAATAAAAATTAACTTTTAACCTTAAACAAATATGCACCAGGCGATATTGTCGTAACTTCCACTAGAACATGCTGTCGGATCCTAATAAAGATGATTCTTTGACGATTAATGTGCAAAAGCTTGAAAAAAACAAGTTGGAAATTTGTTCATAAAAGCACTATAAATTGGTAAAGTAGTAGAAGTTGAATAAAAGAGTTATACTAGGATTCCAGCTTTCTGTGTTATTCTGCATAAACTAAGCTTTCTGCATATAAAGTTGTCTATTGCGTCCAATCAAACTAAGACAACCCCTTTGGCTTCCAGATAGCAAGGTTTTGTTTTCTTTATAAAGGTGTCAATAGACAATTCAAAGTGGTCTGGTGATAAAAAGTCACAATTCTGCGGAAAAAGGGTTTCAGTGACCAGGTCTAGATTCTGTATATTGACCTTTCTGTTCTTTGTAGGAATAGAACCTTAATTTTGAGACTCTTTTTTTTCCTGTGTGTGTGTGTGTTAGTTCCCCGTCATCACTGTGTGCATCTAAATGATCTTTGATACTGTATCCAATCTAGAATGTTGCAGTCGTTATTTGTTAAAAGGATCGAAATCAATCCTTCATTTTCCTGTCCTTTACTAGTAGGGATCATGAACGACCTTGATATATTTCTTTCCAAGTTTGGCACAATCAATTCATTTTCTCCTGTAGGTTGTGCTGCTTATTGAGCAAATCTTGAGCATTACCTATCATTTGCATTGCAGGTTATAGAGTCGGTTTTCCAGCAGGATCCGGATCAAGTGGGATCGTTGGAGAACTGTAAAAATGTCATTGTTGGCAAAGGACAAGTTACAGCCATGACAGCCCTCGAAGAGCTTCGAAAAATTAGCCATCTTTTGTCTGAGATGTGAAATCTACGTTTTCACATCAAGCGTGTGCATACATTTTGTTATTATTTATTTCCTTGAATGGCAGGAAAAATGGTTCTGCAGTGTGTATACATACATGTTTCTTCGTTAAATTTTGATATTATCATAGACAGACTTGTAAATACAGATTGTGATGGATGGTTTAATCTTATTCATAAGAAAGCAATTATCAGATCATGCCTGCAGACTATCCTCGAAAAAAATTGAAAAAATAAATAAGGCATTTGCAATCGAATATGTTCAGAGTTAATCCGAAAACAGAAATTCCCCATTATCGAATAGCAATTCTGTAGCAACAAACATATTACTAACGTAACCTCAAAAACCAAATTGCATAAAGACCAGATCCATGTCAATTGATTCACTCTTGTTAATAGAACTTTTACGATCTTCTATAATATCTATCTATTTACAGTCTAGTCTATGTTGTGAAAGCCCGGGAGAAGTGAAGTGATGAACCCGAAGACGATCATTTGGATCTCCTTCACAATTCCCCACCAGCGGCGATTCCCAACATCACCTTCAGCAGGTTCCACTTCATGTTCATTCTCAAATGCCCTATTTCCATCGTTGGCTTGCAGATTCTCATTCTGACCTTCAGGTTGCCCCCCTAACATGTCAAAGATCAACTACTGCTAGAAAATTTTTACTGAGAATCACAGAAAGATTTCGAAAGATACCAAAATGAAGTTACGGAAATATTTAGGAAAAAAATAGAGCAGTGGAGAGAGGTGAATACAGGCACATGTTTTGCAAGTGTGTGGTCTATGAAAGTGTTTTTAGCCATTAAATTTCTACTTCCAGTGAAAAGAGTTTCCTACTGATTGGAAATATTCCAGAACTAAATGAAGATAAAGAATAACCAGCTAGTGGAAAATGAAAGTTCCAAACCAATTCAATCTTCCATTTCTCTTTGGTAAGGGCGATGGACAAGGGAAAAAGAAGTATTGAATTGATAATATCACACGCAAAAAGAACACTCCTGTGATTCAATTGCGTAATATAAATGACACACAAGAAACTAGTGAGGTTAAAACGATGTAAGTAATCCAAGTTTATGAGGAAACTGCTGGCTGCGATTGCTTATTAAATCCTAATTTAGTAAGGAAACAAATTTCCATATGGATTTTTTAATTGAAAAGTGCATTCATTAAGCCTCCGTTTGGGAAAAAATTATAAGCGGTTTAATGTTATAAATAGATAGAATGAGTGGTGGATAAGTGGATGATACTTATAGATCCATTGGAATGTGCGGTTGAAAATTAAAATTTGACAATTTATGATCGATTTATAAATTTATCCAAACGAAGGCTATATGTCTGAAATTTGGTACCCCGTAAAATACGATGGATAAAAACTGCTAGTGTTGGTCCACAATGAGAATTGACCAATCAAACAAACCAACAAAAGTAGAGGGGTTCCACATGTACTTCATAGTTGCTTTTATGATTCTTATGCATTATCAAGGTCTTTAACAGTCGAGCAAAGTTTCTTCCGAGTTATCATATCAGCAACATAAGTAACAATGATGAATATACCTGCAGCCTCATTTGCTTCCCTTTCAGCAGCAGGAACATTCTCTTCCCTGATGGCTTGCCTGCGTGGTTGGGGAGGTGCAGCTGCCCTCTGCATTCCTTGTGAAAGCCATCGTACTAATGGTGCAAGAACTCCAGTTTGATAACTGCATTACCCAACAACAAAAAACTCGATTTGTGTGATATGAAAATACAGATAAAGAGGAACGGGCATACTCAAAGAACTTATACCGGGCACTTGGTGTAGTGGGGGTGAATGGGATGACAGAAAATAAGAAATTATGATCGAGTTCTTACAAATAAACAAGTGAAGCAAAAATCACAAGGAGAGTAAGCCTTTGTCTTGATCCATCTTGGCTAAACAAGAAAATCACAGCTGCCAGCTTTAAGATAAGCGGTATATCAAGATGAAATACAATTTGAAATCTTCGCACAATAACTTGTCTCTGGGGTTCAAGCTGTTGTTGCTGGTTCTGTGGTTGCTCACCTACTTGTCCTTGCACATCACCCGCTGCTCCAGTCTCTGGAGAACTGCGTTCACTGATTATAACACATGCACCCAGAGTCCAAATTAGATGTGAAAAAAATTGAAGCTCTTTTTACTCTAAAATCTTCAGTTTAGTTAAGCAGTGGAAAGCTAACGGATGCAGCCCAGCAATCAACATGAAACAATATGGTATCTTCTGACATGCTTTAAGGAGATCACGGGAAATGTGTGAATTAAGTCCATGTGGCTAAAGGTTACCACACACACCACATGAAAATATGACTTACTGGAGAAAAAAAGTATTGTTGCCAATCTCAAGCATGTATTATGATCAATGCTTATTCGGTTACAATTAAAATCATAAACTTTATATCACATACATGTAATCTATGAACTTTATACGCAAGATAAGGAGAACAGTAAAATTTGAAACAGTTGACCTTCGGTACAAAAGTGGGATAATGTGTACTGGCAAGGACTCTTTGACCTCCTAATGCTCCCCAATGAATTATAGAAGATAATTTCATATCTATCTATAATAATAGATAAAATGGTTAGCATCCAAAGTAATGCCAGTGCAGCAATACTTACACAGGTACATTGTAGGTAAATGGAATAAGAGTATTGGAAGTAAATCCAGTAATAGGCTGCGCAACCGGTAGAACAGGAACAGCATAAAGGCCAGGTCCACGATTCATCTGTTCCTGGTCCTGCTGGGAATATAACTGAGGAACAAGTGCAGGGTACATGAATGGGAACATCTGAACATCACCATTAGGTGATTGTAAGCCATGGAATGCTGGTACCTGTAGAAACAAATGCAAGGAATCAGCGCACAACAATTAAAATCAGGAAACTGTTCCATTGACTCGTACTACAGGAATTTATATGCATTCATCGATATCTTGCCAATTGCCACAATAAGTTATTTCTACAAGTATCACTAATACCATTTATAGAGCCAGAACAAACATGACACTTGCATGATTGTAAAAGTTTAGCCTTCCCCTTATTTACCATCATCATATTCAAAATGAGCCTAAACACATTTTGAAACCTATTCTACTATTGCCAGTTCAGATAATTTTTCTAAACTTGTAGTATCCATTATTCAAGCCAAACCAAACTGGATGGTTCGCTCTGAATACCAGTCACCCATGACCCCCATCTATGAAGCCAGTTAGGGTTGCTTAATTGGATACCCGGCCAAAAATAGTCCAACACTGACAGTTTTCTAAATAAACCAGAGTTTTTTTCTGGACAGCTCCAATATGAATCCAGATTGCTGTGCACAAGATTCAAAGATGGGACCTTGAGATTAATTGAGCAGACTTGTTTTGACCGAGTCACTTTTCCTTCTATGTTATAAAGATATCTAATAAATAACTTATACATTTATTTTGAAACGGTTCATGGTAAATTTCGAAAATATTTTGTACATTTATAATCTTTTGAATTATTTAGTAGCTTTATCTTGAGGTTTATGGTCACGCCTCACCTCAAAATAGCAAAACTCCTCAATACCTAATTCAGTATTTATAAACATTGCTTATGCATGATGTTTCTATTTAGATAGATATTTTTTAGGCTTCCAACTGGTTGAATAAATGTCTCACTAACCCAGCTTTGCCTAGGTCGGAGACTGGACCAAATCTAATAAATATGGTTGTACGGATGATAACAAGTTACCAACTACCTGTGTTCACTCCTTCAAAATAATATAGACATGATTCACGTCGAGAAATTCGAGATTTGAGCCTGTATAAAATATACTACGGCATTGGAAAACATCCTTTACAAGCATCTCCTTTCACACACAAAAAGGAATCCGCAATAATAGATATTTCATCGTGCTATATGGTTTACCAACTAGAAAAACCATTTTGAGTTCGCATTAACATTTCCTACTAGGGCATTTCTATGAAGCAAGAAGCTCTGTTAGAAAATCTTCCAAGAAGTCACTTCTGTGATATGATGAAGTTATAGAACATGTGCCTTCAAAACAAGGCAATGCATTTTCTATTAACAGCTGATCTTTAATATCATCTTTATATAAATTAATGAATATACATTTTTGGCACTTCCCCTTAATAACGCAACTTCATGTGGCAAAGATACAGAATTTGGAAAAAACGACGCCTGCAGTCCTCCCGGATCACAAAAATTTTCATGTCCTTTTACTGCTAAAACAAGTATACTCCACAATGATCAATAAAGAAAAATGAATTTTTTTAAAATATAATACAACTGAGAAAGTGTCTTTTATTATCAAAAATATATACTTCTTATAAATTGAAGATAGAATTCCAAGCAATACCCTGTACAACACTTGTTCCTCCACTCTATTCTACAGAAGGAAAATGTTCTAAAGAAAAAAAGGCAATAATAGAATAATATATTTCAATAGTACGAACCATTCTTTTGTACATGTTCATCATAGAGCTCAACCGAAGTAAATTTTGTCTAATCCCTTATTCATAGAAAGAATGCTAGAAAACCTTCGAAGTTCAATCAGTTCAAAAATCCAACAAAACCTTATTTTCTTAAGTTCGACAAATTATAAAGCCATGTGAACAAAAGCATCCATCATATAATGCCCAGATTACCCAAATGCATTTTTAGTAAGATCCCACATCCACAACCCAATTAATTTTTTTTTAAATTATACTATAATTGAAAACAAATCTACAAAAAAATGTCAAACTATCAAAATTAAAACCTAAATAATCATGACTTTTAATTATGTTCATTGCAATCCAACAAGAAAATGGAAAAAATCCATTTCGAACACAATAGAATTATCCATCTGATGCACTCCATTTATAACTGTAAAAATGCATAAAAGAACTGGAAATTAAATAGCAATTCGATTCTCCTCTAAAAAGGAAAGCGAAAAAATAAAGGAAACGGAGACACCGACCTGGGTTTGCTTATTTAGAGACTCTACTTCTTCAGAAGATTTATTATGATTGGATGTAGAGCTGGAGGACTGGGTTCCGGGCAATTCCGCCATTGGAGATTCTTGGTCTCGGGCTCCTAGATGTAAAAGATTTGGGGTTGTTAAACAAAGCTTTTAATAAAACTTTGGCGGTATTTACTAAAATTGATAATGTACGGTTAAAAAGATTTGTAAAAACTAATGGAGCGGATGAAATGTTAGTTAGCCCATCTTTTCATTCTCATTCTTATAATTATTTTCATTTACATATTTTTAATAAAATAATATTTTTCATTACATCGATAATTTTTACTTCTTTTTCAATCACACATTCTCCATCAATCTACCATTTTAAAATACATTTTTCCAAAATAATGTGGCGTAAACACACCCTTAAAATTAATTTTAAATCAAAAGTTTATTTATATTTATATGTCAATTTTAAGACTGCAAATGCATTTGTGAATAGTAAGTTTTGGATAATGTATGATAAAAATTAAGAAATTTAATACGATTTACGTATAATATTATTTTATTAGAGAATGTGTGATTGGAAATAAGTTTTGAAAAAATGAGTCTCAAACAAGTTACGTGACTATTAGTTGAAAACAATTGAAACGGTTGTAGCGTCCATTGTTCATGGTCGTTTAAATTAATAAAGGTTTTAGTTGGTTTTAAAAAAATACAAACAAACGTGCTTGATACAATATTTGCATAGAAGACTTTGCATTGAACGAATGGTGAACCACAAACTTCATTTAAACGAAAGGTGAACCACGTAGGATGTTTTTGAGTTGAATAGCGAATAAATGATAGTGATCCAGCGGGAGAAGTTCGTATTAGAATCAACACATCATCCACAATGGCTGAGAAACGAATTAATCAAAATAACATTTCAGCCTATGAATTATTATAAACTTTAAAGAGATTACATTTGTAGACTCTAGCAAAATAACAGTAAGATTACAGATTTCCTTCTCCCAGGTATATTGGATGTCGAATCGATTTAACAGAAACCAAAACATTAGCTCGAGCTACCTACAATCCCACTGTACAAACATTTGATTTTTTTGCCGCCTTTTCTTAGTGTTTTACCTTGTTAGTCCGTGCTTTAGATATCTACAATGGTGACGACGACCTTGCAAAAATCCCAACTCATATTGAAGAATCCACCAAAAATAGAAAATTAAAGAACTTATTGGGACTCGTAGGCTTGCAGCAGACACACGATATAAATTCATTCTTATAGTGAACAAAGTTTAAATTCAACCATATATTCAAAACTATTACTCATTGTTATCTACTCGTTTCGTGGTCTTCACCACTTTACAAGGACATACTGGTGAATGACATAATCAGTATTTATAGTCACAGTGCCATAGAGATATTTCCTTGTTCTAGCTTGTGCAAAAACAATACGTAGTAATAGACATACTTACCCTAGTGACCAGTGTTTATAGAGAGATGACATTCATTCTTCCTCCTCCTTGGAGCTAGGCTTGTTGCCCACACTGTTCCCATTCCCGTGAATTTTTACCTCCACTTCCACCGCTGGAATTGGATGAGTGGGTGAAACACCTACAATAAATGAATATATAATATTAAATTAATTATGTATGATCAAAGGGTAGCGATTGTTTATTAAAAATATATGCATGTGCTAAGTGGTAACACGATATATACAGTTAGACACATGCCCAGTGTTGAAAGGTCTGAAGAAGAACTGTAGTTTCTTTGAATGGAAATCCTAATAAACGATGAAAATGACGATTGTTATTATTTGGGGAGGAATCAACATGATTCGAATCTAGGGAAGAAATTTCCAAAATGGACGCTACGTTGAAATTTAGAAACTATCACCATTTCAAGAATACCATAGAAGAAAAGGAATATGAAAAGTGTCGGAGGAATAGAAAGAATACATATCGTACTAAGGTCATCGTTCATAGTAAGAACCTAGTTTCCAGCTGGCTTATTGGAATGGATAATTCAATTCTCACAAGTTCTAGTGTATAGTTCCCGCGCCCATATTGTGATCCTCTTGTATCAGAAGGGTGTGGGTGGGCTCAAGTGCCGAGTCCATGTAACACAGATTCAATTCCCCTTTTCAGTTACCATTGACAAGATGTTAACAACAGCTTGCTAATATAATGTCAACCTAATGAACTGTATAGACCAAAAATTATAAGATGGGATTTCACATCTTTCTTCTATCAGACTCCTTGAAACAAAGCAGCCATATGTCGACAAAATTACATATCTTAACCACTGAACCTACTTGATGTCATTTCATTGAGATTTACAGTTTTGATTATGAGCGCATATTTTGGATATAGCATCAAATTCAACAGTTCAAACAAGAAAAATGACAACAGACTGTAATTTCACCTAAGATTTTCCTCAAAATTAAAGATATGAGAAGCATATGTAATCTTTTTCCCTCGATTCAAACATTGTCATCATCTGTTCGTTACTTCACAAGTACATTTCTGTGAACGACCGATGCCGAAAACTTTAACTCCCAATTATGATATTTTTCCTTCAAGAGAGACTAAATCATCCCCGTAATTATCAAAACTAGTGGTTCTTTATCCAATATTTTCAAATTGCATATATACAATGAAAAGGTAATAAATAAATTCCTAAAGTATTAACCTGTGGCGCAACAATTTCAACATTTATCTAGCATTATAGAGCTAAAATACATTGAAACCAAAACTACTCATTTACTTAGTTATATAATTTCATCTCAAATCCCAAAATAGTTACAATAAATCATTTTATACCTTCGATTCAATAAGCAGAAAAACTACCAGCAACACATAAACGTCTATCATCATCTCCAACTACTTCAGTTAAAAATGAAATTCATTGCTGCATTACCTTCACTAAAATAAGTCGAAGAAGGCCAACCACGGGAACAACTAAACGACGTCATTTTATCCTCTGTCAATAATGTTGGAAAATTATGGGGCCACACATGTATCTATACTAAAATGTGTGGTGCTATTTTTAAAGATTAGTCAATAAAGTGATCTATTAAAGCTAGTTTTGGACTAAATGGTATTAAATGTCATGAAATTGAAGTGTAGAGACCAGAACATTTATTTTAAATTGATGAGGGGCCAATTTGAAAGAACCAAAAGATAATAACTGCATATACAATTATTATATCACGAGGTCACGTTCCCAAAGTTATTATATCACGAGGTCATGGTTCCCAATTGAACGTGAGTTTTTCCCATCTCTCAGCATCCCCTTCAACATAGAAGAATTCTAAGGAATCACGTATCAATTGGAAGATCACAACTCGTATACTTCAATCAATTAGATATATATATATATATGCACGTGAAACAGGGTTTGACAAAATAAGGGTTTGATATAGTTTTGGATTGATAATTCATTTTCATAAATTTCATCAAGTGGTATCAGAGTCACTCTATTGTTGAATCTTTGGGAAATTGTTGAATAAAGTTTTTAGCAATTCTGAATTTTGGGTTATTTGATCTTCCTTCATGTTATTATTTGAAATTTGGCATGTTTATATAGATTTTTTGGGTGTTTTCGAATTTAAAAATTTGAGAATTTGTTAAATTTGAAAATTATTCAGTTGTTTTTCGGAATTTCAGATTTCAACCTATATAAAAAAAATATTATATATACATATATATATATTTGGTCGCCGACAGCGGGAACGCATCACCGTGCTCGGGGCAGCACGGTGCGCGCAGTGGTGCTGCACTGCCTGTTGCAGCGGTGGAGGCGCCCCTACATGTTGCAGTAGGGCCCCGTCGTCGCTGCAGATCCAGTTTCGGGGCAGCGCACAGATCTCCCAAGCGCCACCTCCCCACTGTTCCCCCTCTCCTTCCTCAACTTTTTTTTTTCAAATTTAGGGTTTGCTGTTGGTTGGAAGTATTGGAGGTAGGGGCTTGGGCTGCAAATTCGAAGTTTTGAGGTCATTGCTTGAAATTTCAAATTAGGTTGAGTTTTTATATTTCAGCCCTTAAAGTTTATTTAAGTTGGGCCTTAAAGTTATGTGTTATAATAATTCAACCCCTAGAGTTTTAAAATTAATTAATTTGGGTCATTTAAGTTATGCTTTTTGCAATTAAAGCCCTCAAATTTTTTGATTTTGTTCCAATTGGCCCCAAAAGTTTTAATTTTTTTAAAATTTTGCCCTTTCAAAATTTTGAATTAATTAATTTTGACCCCTAAAGTTTTGAGTTGTTAACCCTTAGGCCCTTAAAGTTTCAAGATAAATAAAATATGCAAATTTGGTGTTTTGCTTTTCAAATTTTGGTTCAAATGACTCATTTGGGAACATAATATTTGAAAGTGGCTTAGTTGAAGCAATATGTAACCAAAGCAATCTCTCTTGTGAAAATTAATTAATTTAGAATATTAGAAGGAATTTGTGTGTGTTATTCATGCGAATATTCATCGGCCCAAAGGAATGTCAATATTTTATCGAATTGCACAATGCACATGTAGTGATAAACGTGTGATAATTATAAAGTTTCCATGTGAATAATAAATCAATCTAAAGATGGGTTTATTATTTGACAGGAATTATTGACAATGTTTGATCGATATACCAAGAGTACAATTTGTAATTAATATTACTGTCCAAAGACTTGATATTAATGTTATGCTCGATATCTTGAGATGGGGTTTACCATTNGAATTATTGTCAATGTTTGATCACTATACCAAGAGTATCATTTGCAATTAATATTACTGTCCAAAGACTTGATATTAATGTTGTGCTGGGTATCTTGAGATGGGGTTTACCATTATTTGAATTTATTGATTATTCAATGTAAATATTAATCTGAGCATAATTTTTCTTTCTCTATTGTGTTCTCCGTACAGGTAGTTCATTTGCTACTACTATATCTGCAAATGTTAGCTCCATTTTCATGCTTAATGGGACAAATTTCAAGGATTAAAAAGAGAACGCGTTGATTGTTTTTTGCTACATGGATCTAGATCTTGCACTCTAGATTGAGCAACTCACACCTCTTACGGAAGAAAGTTCATGCAACTCACTCCTCTTGCGGAAGAAAGTTCATTCGATGAAAAAAGGAACTTTGAGAAGTGGAATCGCTCAAATCGCATGAGTCTAATGATCATTAAGCACGGTATTTCGGAAGCCTTTAGAGGTGCAGTGTCTGAAAAAGTGAAGAAGTAACTAATGCCAAGAAGTTCCTTGCCGAAATTGAGAAACGTTTTGCGAAAAACAATAAAGCTGAAACAAGCACGCTTTTACAAAGCTTGATTTCAATGATGTATAAAGGCAAGGGAAATATAAGGGAGTA